>DVWF01000121.1:0-10530 GCA_018234925.1 Junonia litoralis
AATACGGTTTTAAGACAATAACGTGTTTCAACATAGAAATACGTTTTGATTTGGCATAGAGAATAAGGGCCCTGAACGTTTCCGTACGGAAAAATAACTGAAATAGTGATTTCTCGGTTGAACAAACTATTATTACCTATTAATGCCGCAAATGTCCATGAGTGATCTTATGATCTGATGTTTCTACTCGGTTGTCGGTTGTTGTGTTGTCGGTTTGTATGTATGTATGTATGTGTGTGTGTAAGTATGTATGTATGTGGGTATGCCACTTACTCCATCTAATAAGTAATACATTCTAGAGAAAATTGGCCTACGACCACGGCTTTTATATTTCTTCATACTTTTAAGTAATGTTTTATGTTTCGAACTTACTTTTATTTTAAAAGTTGCAAGTCGCGAAACGGTGTAATTTCGTGAAGATTGTGGTAGCAATTAAAATAATATTTTTCTCTCGTCTTACGTTTTCCGAGATCATTAATTCAGAAGACAGTGTCGCTGAACCGACGCGGCATGATTTAATATTATAAGAGCCATTGTTTTTACAACGCTACAGCGTCCCAAAGGCGTGTTTTGCTTTTAGGGTCTATTTGTGTATTTAGATGTATTTCTTTACTAACTTTTAAATTGTTATAGATGTGTGTGACATCAAACGAAATTCGAGAATTCTTATATTAAAATGGAAAAAGTGTTTCTTAAATATGTCAAAGAAAAAAACACATTTATAGGGTATAAGCTTATCTATTAGTACCAAACACCATTTATAACGTTTAGCGATATGTTGTATATTTTATGAGATATAAAAATGGCAAAGGGCGTTCGGAGTATTGGTGTAGGGGTCGGTATGGGAGAAAAGCTCAGTCGCCGTAAAATTACTATTATAGATAATAATTTTTATACATAGCTCTGCGGGGTAAAGTATAGAGACAGAATTATCGGTAAACATTTTCCCCCTTAATCGAAGATTTATATGACAATAGGTTTGCTCGCGGCTTTGCCCGCGTGGATGCCATTTTTCACTCTGGATGAGAAAACACTTTTCCCTTGGAGACAGCTTATTTTTTCCGGAATAAAAAGTATCCATTAATTTAATCTGGTCTTCTAACTTTACATCTGCAAAATTTCAAGGCAATCGCTCCAGTAATAACTGCTGTAACTTCAAGACATTCGTCTCTTTCAGTATTAATCTGGTCTAAAAACCAAAATGTAAAAAGAGATACAATAACAAAAATCTTGTGTAGCGTAAAAACGACGCAAAAACGATTATTGTTTAACAATCGTTTAATATTAAAATCAATTTACAGTCAAAAGCTTCTGCGTTTTAAATAGCCAAATCTGTTCCGCACTTCTGATTGAAAATCTGAATATCTGACCATGATATTGAAGTCGAAAGCCAATCACAAAGGGACGTGTTACAAAAGGCCGTACTGGTCAAATGCACAAAACACATACCACGTCCAATTCGAAATAAAATAATAAAAAAAAACTTTTTGTTGAACTTTTAACAATAAGAAATACCATTGAGTTTTTTTTTTTTATTTTTGTTTTTATATATGATAGATGCCTATAGATTATGATAGTGCGAATTAATTGCATTGTAAGTTTAGGATCAGAGGTTAAAAATTACCAAAACTGGCAACTTTAAACACTTCGTCATGTATTGGTGGCGATTAAATTTCCCTAGCGGCGGTTTGCGAAACTAGTATAGGACAGAATTGACAGATACTTTTCGAACAAATATGTGGGAAACAACCTGAACTTATCATTTGATTGTTTTTAAAACAATCTGTGATATGATTTCGTTGTTGGACATTTACAAGGTAGTTGACTATAAGGTCACTTCGTGAGGTTGAAATTAGATTGAAATCTAAAAGAGTAGTGATATTATTTTGATAACTTACAGCCGTATTGATTATTTTATAGTACCTGGAAAGTAATCCGACTCCATATTTAGTTAGTTAATTCTTAATTTAGTGGCTTTAATTCCAAATTTAATTCATGTTTAAAAAGTATCTATCACTTGACACTTGACAGTATCTGTCTTACGCTAGTTCTGAGAGTCGCCGCTAGGGAATTTGCTCATCGCCAATAGTCAGTCTATAAGATTTTAATTTTTCTATGCTTAATGGCTTACCAAGTTTAGTAAGTAGGTATTTAATTCGGTCAAACACGCCCAATGTCTTAACTTTGATACACATATATTGCGATAATTATTTAGTAGGTAGGTAGGAGTTTTGAAAATTAGTCATTTGGTAATAAGTAGTAATTAATTGGTGGTTTATATCAAGTTTCTAAAGACGATTTAACAAATTGTAATATAATAAACTTTTTTATTATAGCATGTCATGAATACACCTACGATAATACCTGGTATGATAAAACAGCGCCATCCGAATACAACTGGGTATGCGACAAGGAAATAAACGTGGCCAATATAATAGCTTACACCAAAATAGGAGAGGTTTTCGGATCGGTGTTTTTCGGATGGTTTAGTGACGTGTATGTATCAACATTATTTTTTAAATATACCAATAAATATGATACTGATGGGATATTTTATCGTCAATTTCTCATGGGCGTTTCGCTTGAGACGCCTAAATTTTAACTGACTATATGACCCGAAAGGTAGCGTTGTATTTTTGGTAGTTATTTCCATTCGACACAACAGTCGATAGTTTAGACCTAGATAACAACCAATCAGTCATTCTCGTGGTGTCCACTACGATACTAATCAGGAGACATCGCCCAAAATGTAGTTTTCTTCCATTCTTTTTTATAATAATACAAAAGCTCACATTGTAATGATTTTTTACTCAGTATTCTTTTTTACAGATATGGCCGACGTTATGCGTACATGGCCTCAATAACTATGTTGTTCGTTGGACGTTTGACCTCCTTACTAGCGGGAAATTCCTATTTGTTATTTCTTATTGGTTGCGTAGTTGCATATTTACCATCCTGGACGGCACCTCAATCTGCTTCAGTCATAGCCTTAGAAATGTCATCAGCGAATCGCCGATCTTTCATCATTAGGTTGAGGTTCACATTTTTTAGCATTACAGGGTGTTTGGTAGGTTTGATATTCTGGTGGGTACGAGACTGGAAAACATTTGTCATAGTTACGACAGTTCCTATAATTTCTTTTTTAATAATTCGAAACTAGTAAGGAAATCTCTTTTGAAACCTTTGCAACCTAATTTTTATGAGTGTTGTTAATAAGATAATAAAAAATAAGACATAGAATACTCACTCTACTGCCGTAATCAGCTCCTATAAGGTTTCTAACCTTTAAAGCACCGAATGTTGTTTGGTAAACATTCTCAACCATTTCACCTTTTTTATTTTTTATTTCAGGCCTGACTTCTATAGCGTGGAGATTGTTACTTAAATAAAGTATTACTACATCGCCTTCATCTATTTTATCCTTATAATGTCTAAAACTCATTTTGTTTAATAAAAATAAAGTTTTTATGAAAACTTAAGCAAAATGCAAAACGTAAACAATGTTTACATGTGAGTTTGACATTGACTTTTTACGAGGTTGGAATTCTGTTTCGTTTTACACTTTATGAAATTACGTTTACAATATTATATTTGTGATAAGACAAATACTCATATTTTTTATATGCTTATCAACTAAATATTAGATATTATAAAAATATTTAATTTAAATTAGTTACAAAATGTACAGAAATATTAATCTGTGGCTACGTTACAACGGAACGTCAGAATTGTCTACATTGTCAAAAGTGGATGGTGATTTGTGATGTGTAAATAAGTTAAAATTAAATGGATTTATTTACGAATTTTATAAGTACAAGTGACAGTAAATAAACTTTAATTTTGTTCGCTGTGATTAGTGTTCAATGGACAATAACTAATACATGAAAGCGTCATAATAAAATGGTGAAAATGGATGCGTCAAAAATTACAAGTAAAACAAGCTCTCTTAAAGCTTTGATTTTGAAAGCCTGGCGTGAAAGATGGACTGATATTCAATGGGGAATCAATATCAAGACTATTCTTCCAAGAGGAGTGAGTGGAGATTTGTATAACCTAGCTGACTGTATTCTTCAACAGGCTATGGTGGGATGTGGTGCTAATCAGTTAGTAATTTCCTATTTAAAACATTCTTTGGCATCGCATCTTGTATCTTATGCTGCTGTCCTGCAGAGAATAGCGAAATTCGACGCCTTTCACAAGCCACACTGCATTCTAAGCCTCTTAGAATTCTTAGAAGGATTTCTCGACAGCATAACATGTCGAAGCAAAATGGAAGAAGAAATATTGGCTTTTGCTGTGTCATCTATCATTTTGTGGTTACTACAAGTTTACCATTATTCTTTGAGTAAATATCCATCATCTAATCCTATACAGAGCCAAGAATTGTTAGAAAAGTCTACATCGCTACTGAATTCTATTGTTCACTCTGATTTTCTATTATCTATGTTTTATCTTGCAAAGCAAAATGATCCAGATGAATATAATGAAGTTACGAAAAAATGTCAAGAAATAACCGCTTATATGATGATGAATACTCAATTTAAAGCACCCGTTACAATACATGATACTTTGCAAAAGATTTGCAACATGGATATTGATAAAATAGCTCCATTAAATAACAAACCAGAAACCGTCACTCATTGTCTACAAGCATTGATAGCAGTTAATGTTTTGGCGAACCCAAGTGCCGATATGCAACAGTTATCCAGTCAGTTAATAATGATACAAAGAATTAAAACTTATCCATTATCGAGACTTTATTGTGAATTAATCCGAGCTTGCTTTATTTCTTTAAATGATGCGAGCAAAGATGCCTCTAAGCAAGCCTTGTGGGCCGCATTTACATTCCTCAAACTACCACAAATTATAAATTATCTTCATAACACTTATGGCACTACTAATAAAGATGGAGATTACTCTGTAGAAGTGGTAGAAGCCTTTGAGAAACTCTTACAGAGTACTCCACTCCTTGATGTTGTTGATGCAAAGAATTCTTGCAACAGTGTTATATCATTATTAGAACCTTTGGTTAAATTGAATGTAATATCAGAGACTCAACTTGCATACTTCAGCCAAAAGAGAGAAAGTAAGGATATTAAGTTACAGAAATTAGAACCAACTGGACTTCAAGGATCTGTACCATCCTTCATAACCCGTGCAGAACCTACTTTAGCTGGTATGCTTAAGACTATGGGAGGTGATTTCCATAAAACTCAAGAATCTCTGTATGTGATGTTGTGCCAAATTGTTGGTGGTAACACATTAGACACAATTTTAGCCGTTGCAACTGTAGAAGGAAAACTGAAGTTGTTTGTCTCAAGACTAATAAAGTTCAATGAATTTGTTCTGCTAACAGCTAGTGAAAAAGGAGCATCCCAGTCAAAGGTATACATTTTTGATATTTCGTTTTTGATTTTATGCTCTATTGTACAAGATTATGGGGTTGAAGCTGTTCTTGATGAAAATGGAGACTCATTTTTTGAACAGTGGGTCAGAGATTGTATGGCACATAAAGGCATTCATAAATCACCAGAGCAAATTCTCCAAAAGTGTGATTTACAGCTTGTGGACATTTTTATCCATCACCTCAGTGCACCTGATTTTGATTTTAAGAACACTAATTTGAAACCTCATGATTTATGTTCTAATGTTGGTGGAGTTATAAAAGAAATATTATTTGCTTGGGAGCAAGGTTCAATTTCTGCTGCAGATGTTAAGAGAATGTTAGATTCATTGAGACAAAAAATGGCTTCATTAGCTGTCTGTGCTTCTGTTTGGCTCTGTTCATATATTAATGTTGTTCACCAAGATGCTATTATAAAGCCTTTAAATATGATACAGCAGTTTTTGTCACCACCTAGTGAAGTAGAATTAGGTCAAATTGATAATTTTAAGGAGAGGGCCATTTTGATGTGTCAGATAGTGAGGAAGATGCAGTATGATATACATCCACCTTTGGCACCAAAATCGAAAGTTTTACCCTTTTCCCATTGCATTGTGTCTAGGCAACCCATTTTGGAACAGTTGCAGTCTGTATGGGAAGATGTTAAAACTAGAGGATACTTACACATAGATGCAACTCATATTGTTGAAAGCCTTTTAAATACTGCAGGTCCAGTGTGGTTTGTGACAAATTTAATTAAAGAAATGCTTAAGTTCCGATATCAGGATGATTTAGATAGATCTGTAGATATTATCTTAGCAATGTTTCATTTGGATATTGAAAAGTGTACTGAAGCATTATTACTACATGTATTGCCGCAGTATCTTTATAATGCTAAACTATGTGATGAATTGGTTGAACCTCAATCAGCAATTTTGGCTAAACTTTCTGTCTACAGTATTTACGCAGCACTCGAATATAGCATTACTAATAGAGCCAACATATCTAGAAAACGTCGACACGATGACTCAGAAGATTTAGACTCGATGTGTTCTTCAAGCAAAGTTAGAAGAATGAATGATAATACGTCAGATTCTTTATATTATTCTCAAGGCCAAAACATCTCTCCAGTTGTAATAAAAGAACCTTTACAGACAGCTTTAGACGTGCTTTATAAATCATTTTCTCAACTAGCAGGGAAGAATGGTGAAATAACGCCTCAGACCCAATTTATATTCGAGTTTTTGGTATATGCTGTTCAGTGCGGTCAGGAAAGAGCTCAAATAGTGTTACAGAAAATGCCAAGTGAAATTGTTCCTACCCTAATAAAGGCGTTACCTGATAATTTTAATGTTGGATTAATTTTACGATTGTATGATTTGTCTACGTCATATGGCCGAAAAGATACTGCTAGAGATCTTTGTTTATTAAGGAATATGCGTCTCAGGCCTGAATAATGTTTAGTTTAAGGTTAAATCTAATAAGTTGCTATTTTGTGTACTTTACTGTTAAGGGTAAAAATAAAAGATTATTTTAAATTATTTCTGTTTATTTTCATACTCATTTTAAAATCAAATTTCCATATTTCGCTATTAACAATATAAATTTACAATACCACCTATCTTGATTGAAAATAGGTTGATATAAAATATTTAGATAATTAAATAATCTTAATTTATAGCATTCTAAATAACATTTCAATTCTCATGGTGGACGGATTCGTTATAAGTAATTACTGTAATACTTATTTATTCACAGAAAATCGATGTCTAAACAACAAAATAATACGAATTTTTTTATAGTTGTGCGTACTTTTCTACATATTAATTAAGAAAGTAGGTACGAATATTTAACAATTGCACGAGAAGTTTCGGCAGGCACTTAATTTTCATAAAGAACTGCCTTTAAACCTAATACTATAACCTATATTGATAACTTTAAAATCTTTAAATTATTTACACGAAATATACATAATTTACGCTATTATTCACATTTTATGTGACATTAAGTTTGTACACTGTCTACATTATATTACAATAATCTTAAAAACACATAGATCACAGGAGAGTTCCAGAACTTTTACCTCTTATGTGGGTAGTTAAATAACTAAGAGTATAAGGTAACAATATATTATTCTATACTATAATTTGAGAACACTACAGTTATAACGCAGGTTTTTTGGCAGCCGGTGAATCTGGATGAGGGCGATCTGTAATATGAAACAAAAATTAGTAATCTATTTTAAAAACTTTTTTGCAATTATTCGAAATATGGATCTGATCTCTAGTAAATAATTATATTGTTCGATATTTCCAAGAGACAGACCGAATTAAATAGTAATTATAATTATTTTATTGCTTTTAAAATAACACTAAAACATCGTGCTGGATCGATTTAGTAAAAGGAAACTAGCGTCTGTGTATATTTTTAAATTTGAATTATTTTTTCCCTTTATTTATACTTACCCATTTGCCTTCGAAGAGATTCTCCTTCTCTCGTTGCATTATGTTCTGGCGGTGTTCGACTAACCCTCATAGGTAAGGTTATTCTATTAGGATTGCAGTTTTCATCGATAGCGTTATCATTACTATTAGCGAATGTCATTCTTGGATTTCTATTATTCCAGTTTTGCTGATAGGAACTTTCTGTTGTTACTGTGCTACATCTATTGTTAGTATGAGGAACGTACTGTTCTGGTGACCAATCAAATACAAATGTATGACTATAATTCTGTGTATAAGCTGATGGGGTACCAGAAGGAGTTGGTGGTGTAGTCGTAACATAAGGACTTAAATCTTGGTGACAAACGTCTGGAACTTTTTGTAGCGCCGATTCTGACCACGTCGGACTTGGATTCCATTGATCCATCATTTCCGTTTCGGTTATATTAAAATTCTTTGACCCTGGCCTCCGATTAGTTACTGATGTCGCTGCTATTGCCACTAAGGTATCACCGCCAAGATTTGTCGAAGAAAAACGCGGAGACAAACTTGCAACTGGTGTTTTATCTTCCGACTGCTTGCCTTTTCGCTTAGCATTAGGTTGTGATCGCGATTCGTCAACCCTTAAATTATGGTATCTGAAATAAAAATCTAATGTTAAACTTAGGGTATTTTATCGAGTCGATGAAAACATTAAACACACTATCTTATGAAACAACTATATACGTGCTATACAGCCTTTTAATAATAAAAATACCTGTTCTCATGAAGCGACACTGAATAATCGACTGGCCCGTTGTCATGTCTTTCATAAGCATAATGTATTGGGGTTAAGTGTGGTGGCACGTGCGGTATGTGAGGTTGTAGGCTCGAGTTTGGCATCATAACGGCTTGATTTCCATTTATGCAAACTGGCGGAGTCGGAGCGTACTGCATGGTTGTAGGGTATACTTGAATATCGGGAGGTGGTGGGCCGTACATCCTGGTAGCTGCCTCATATGCTAAACCATAATGCAATTTTGATTGCACTGCATAGTAATGGTATAGCCAAGGATTCGCTTTCATCACAGCCGCCTCTTGTTCACTGTTAACAACGAAGAAACAATATTAAAAACGAAAATAACATGGTAAACACAATAAGTCAATTTATTATTCCTATCTCTGTTGCGATGTATAAAATTTAAATGAAAAGGCCATTATTATGAACTTCTAAAATGTGTCTGCTTAAAATCCTCGTACTGCAGTATCTTTACCACAATAAGATGTATTTAAACATACCTACGACTTTGTTACATGCTTTGCCCATTAGTAGAACGGAAAATGGGGACTACTAAAGTTTAATGTTTATATTAAGTAGTACTCTAAGTCCATGTGCCTTGTATGCGAAAATTATTTTACAATGAATAGGCAAGTGTAATGCAAAAGATTACGGTCGATTCAAATTATTCTTGTAGATAAGGGCTTAGTCGTTTAGCGGCCAGGGTTTATTCAAGGTAAGGTGTAAAATTGTATTTAGGTTTATTGTGTATTGTTAGTAGTTTTTATAAAAGTTCAATAATGGATATTTTTGTATGGGATAAATAGATTAAATAAAATACAAATTAACTATATGTTTATTTTAACACTAAATGTTTATACGTTATTAATATCGATTTTTGTGATGGCGAGGTAGGCCAGTTCTCTATCATAAAAATAACAATTGTCAGAAGAATCGTGAATATCTTCAATACCGCTGATACTGTGAAGGCCCATTCACATTCGAACTCAAATGATAATTAATTTTATGTCCAAATAAGAATGAATCACTGTAATGAGAAGCACAAGGTATATGGATTTTAGATAAACAGTTAGCTATGCCTTATCAATGTGAGAAATGGTTATTGCTGTTACAATGTTAACGTCTTTTAGCAAAGATAACATAGGTATACGGTATCCAATGGGTTTTATAGAATTAAAGTCATAAAACTTGGCTAAATTACCTGTATGAGTAAATTCGAAATAAAATTTGACTTCAATACAAAAATAGGTACCTACCCTGCAAAAAATATATCTTCTATAATTAAATATAGGTAGGTATATTATAAAGTTACAATTACATACCGTACCATGAAAATTACAACCCGAATAAATATAAAAAATATGAAACATTTAATTTTTTATTTATCGTATCATATTTTTAACATTGGAGAAAGTAAAATACTAGTTAAACACTTAAAACATAACTTTTCGAACTAAAGAATTACATAGCCTTGAAATATTGCTGAAGGAAGAAAATTTATTGCTATAAAACCGTTTTACCATGTATAGAAACAATAATGTAATTGACGCCACCGAAGTATTGAATTTGTGGTTCTAAAATAACCTTTAACGTTAACTCAAGCTTTCAACCTTTTAGATAGTGGATGCAGGGAAATGTCACATAGTTGGACTGAGTCCTGGACTAAAGATACAGTCGTGTGAAAAGGTTTTTGAAGTAAATATGAGATAATTGTTAAGCGGGTGCTCAGGGGCGGTCGCAGCTTTAAAATGGGGAGGAGCGAGGGGGTTTACTACGAATAATAATAATCCATTATTAAGTACTGTCATACATAGTTCACCAGTCATATTCCTTATATGTTTTTATCAGCGGAATATCCTACGTACACTCAGAATACTTTTATTTTAACATAAGATAACGATGCGATTTAGCTAATACCATAAAGCATT
>DVWF01000122.1:0-10496 GCA_018234925.1 Junonia litoralis
GTGGATCTTAACCAAAGGTCACGGGTTCAAACCCTGGCTAGCACCGCTGGATTTTCAAGTGCTAAATTTGTGTTTTATAGTTAAAATTCCCAATTATTTTATGTAGGCCGCAAGTAGTAATTTATTCATATTTGAAATGAACAAACTAACAACTTTCATTTGACAAAAATTCAACATGATTAAAGAAAAAGTTTTTTTACTTCAAGATGTTATGCCATCTAAGAGGCGACGTATTCAGCTTTACTTGACGTTATGTATCCTATAACAAGCTGGCGATCAAGAGGCTTTCAACGCCACCTACTTATTAAATTATAGTAATCAGTTAAGAAGTTATTAGGTAATAGACTATTTTTAGACTTAAATTAACCATTTCATATTAAAGTACACGTTCATTCATAAATTAACAGATGCCAAATCGATCGTAATAATATGAACGCTTAGGGGCGGGAGTAATTCAGTGGAGCCCCGAGTAGCGAAAATTTATTCCGTCATTAGTAAAACATGATGCTGATGTGTCAATCGTTATGATAACATGGACGCATAACTAGTCACATCGAATGGTTATTTCATTAAACTGTTAGGTAAATAATTTCCCCGAAGGCGGATATGTGCATGTCATGTTTAACACGAAAAATGTTTTCATGGATATCACTAAGGCTGGGTGCAGACCCAGAGCAGAAATGGAACAGAATAGGTATAGGTGATACTAATACAGTTATTTGATGCTCTAAATATACTTTTATTGTCTGAAATGTTTTACAGGAAATGTTAAAAACCCATTTTGTATTTCATTCAAAAAGTTCTTTTCGTATATTTAGTTCGCCACCTCGTATTTTTGCTGCCCATGCCGCCGTATTGGAAAAATGCAACCGTTATGTTGGATATCCAACTTATTTTAAAGGATTTATTGTTAAAAGAACTGTTTTGGTGTTTCATGTAAAAATAATATCAAAATCTACATATTTACCAATTTCCAGTATTCCCATAAACGTAATTACGTATAGGTACTTGAGTGTAATGTAATAATAACACACATTCTGATATTTCCTTCTTATAAAAAATTATAGATAAGGATCAAACACTGAATTTTTTAAACAGTCTAAATTGTATATGGTCGTTTTATAATTTTTAATTCTAATTAATTTAGTGGGCGAAATGAATTGTATTATTTAAGGTACGTAGCCATATAAGTCAAATCGCAAAAATGAAACTATCTGCTATATTCTTTTACTTTGCACAAGCGAATACAATATTCCAAATCGGCCTGAAATTTATTTCTGTTTCTGAAAATTCCACTCCTGACTCAGTGATTTCTACGTTCAACACATGCAGAAGTTTTCTATTACATCTAGGCCGGCAAGTTGCCAATGTTTGAGCGAAGTTTCAACGAGACCTACTAAGATAGCAATTTGTAAAGTTTCTTGGAACCCATGTGATTGTTATGTACATTGGCCGCTGTTGGCGGTTCCTAATACATTGTAACTTCATTTAACAGCCCATTTAACAAGCAGTTACTTATAAGATTTAAGTTCTATTTATATTTAAGATCTATATTAATGTCATAAATAGGAAAACAATTTTGCGTGTCGTTGTTGCGTTATTAAAGTATATTTACTTATTTTTAATGTAAATTTATTTAATAATTTTATTTAATAATTTATTTAAGAATGTTTGAAATTAGCAGTCTTCTTTCATTTACGAGTACGTAGCACATAAGTAGCATGTTTAAATAAAACCAACCAACTTACAATTTCTGTAACTTTTGAAATTTTTATAAAGTCTATTATTTAACACTCGGTTTTTAGTCTTTTATTTTTTGAGTTATGTCTCTTTTATTTTGTTATATCAAATTTTATGATGTTTAATGAGATTGAAGAAGAAAATAGAAATTGAGATAATAAAAAAATCAAAACAAAATATTTTACGCCTAACTTTATAATACAAATTTTAATATTTTAAAGCTACCAAATTATTTCAAACTTCTAAATTTCATCCTCTTAAAAAGTTTTATCACTTAGAAGTTCTTAACGTATTTAAAGTTGCTGATTTAGTTCTCGCAAAAAGTATCGTATTTTAACATCAGCGCGCTGGAGCGTGAGGGCGCATTGCAGCGGTACCTTTTAAACTGCGACGAAATGTAACCAAGTTTGCTTAACACGTAACCCAAAGTTGCCCTTAAAGAAATTTAAGACTATTTTCATTCTAAATTCTACGTTCGTTAATTATTTTTTAAAATTTGTTTTTCGTTTTAATTTTATAATAACCTCTTGTATTTCCAATGTGGCTTGATTATTTTATGTTTTAACAAAAATGTTATGCTTATTAGAAATAGGCTAGTATCGTATGTGCTAACAATAGAAAGAAAAAAATATATATTCAATGTTGAATTCGAAAAAAATGTTATTATTTCGATGCCAAACATCTTTTAAATAAAATAATGCCCAAACCGATTCATCTGTCTCATTGTGGTAATAAAATTTTAATTTATTATATAGGTAACTGATAAAAGAAGGCCATTAATAATTTTCTTTTCCAAAATTACGAATAGTAATTCGTATTAAGAGAACCTAAGTTCTCACCTGAAAATACATCCAGGTGTACCAATACACAAATCCACGGAGTTTGTATTGTTCAAGACGTTAATGTCAGTCTGATCTCAGTCTTTATGCGTTCCATTGTCCGGTCACTGAAGATGGGTTACCTATAAGCCAAAAGCGGAGAAAATTTTTTGAGTTTAGTTTAGAAAAATCTTTGAGCTTAGAGGGAACTTAAAACGTATATAAAATACGAAATACGCCTTATTTAATATATACACATTTGTGGGTGTATTATGACTGTATGATAATTGATACCTATAATTTAAACGGTCCCTCGTTCCAAAAATCTTAAATATTTTTGCATGCTTACTCTGAAAATTTACATTTTTATTTGTCTTTTTATCACGCTAAATATTTCACGAAATTGAATAACATTTCGTACAATATTCCGAGTCATTTACACCTGCTAAGCAGCGGTGAACTGGTCCGAATATTCCTTAATTGGAGAGCAAGCGCCAAGTAGACGTGTATTAACTAAATTATTCCTTAATTTGTTTTATTATTGCGACTAACGTGTGAAACTAGCTCACTTAATTAAGATGTAATTGAATCGATGGAACGATTTCAATATGTATGTAAACACATAGGTATGTACTAATTGACCAAAATAGAAGCATACCTATATAAAAAAATTAAATGTGAGTTAAAATCGTTTGTATGTTCAATTTTACAAAAATTGTCATCATTGAACAAAATTAAATAATAGAATACCAAACAGTCAGGGTGAATTTCCAACATTAATTCTTCTACTTTCAATTCTATAGCAATTCGATTTACCTACACGGTTGCCATTCACTACGCACATACATCAAATACAAAATGACCAACCATTACGCCCTACATGAATCGGAAGCGGATAAATTCACAGCCAAATTGCTCGATTTCCGAATATAGACGAGTCAATTCGCCACGGTGTAGACAAATTGTCCGCCAATTACACGTTAATACTATCAAGTTCTTTCAACGTAATATAACCCCTCGATGGATAGAAAGTGAGTTCAAAATATATTAACACCGCACGAAAAGAACATTAAAATAATCTGACATTTAACTGACCATTATAACAGAGTTAAATATCAAAATATGGGATAATACAGAAAGCACATTGTTAACGAACAATCTTATATAAAAGTCGAGAAGCACAATGGCGAATAATTCGTAAACCCCGGCTTTCACCATCTGCCTCGTTGGAAAAGGTAACATTTGTCACGTGTCCATCACCACAATGGCTATAAATTGTATTAGGTTCGATTATTGACACAATAGCTGTCAAATGGACTATAATTCAAAGATTATATTGCGGTCGACTGTTTTAAAATTGTCACATTGTTACCGTTAATCTGTAGGTTACATTCAAGAGTTTACAGCTATTCGCATTTCGCTTAACTATTCGCAATGCTTTAAGGTTACAATATTATTTCTGTATTTATTTTGATGTCATCATTGTTTTTGTTGATGAACGCAAACTCGCGATCACTACCATAAATTAAACAAACATTTCGAGTTAAGTGTTCAACATTTGTTCAAAACATCCTACTATTTGAGGTATTTGTCGAAGGAAACGCCTCGACGCCTACGCTAATAAAACACAATTATAAAATTAGCAATACCATTAATAACATCATTGCCCGGAGAGCAGACACCTTCTTATGACCTTCTACATTGTCCAAATTGACTCATGTTGACATTGCAAAGCACACATCGATGTCGTGGACGACTTTGTCTCTCTATTATTCTTCGTAGATATTAAATTAACAATTTTTTACATACATACATTATACCGTAGAAGATCAATACGAGCTGATAATTTGTGTGCTATAAATATTTTTGATTGTATATTTTTACCTCGTTAAGTAACTAACAGTAGCTTATCAATTATTACTATTAAATATTAAATACCAACGTCATAAATATGTCAATACCTTAACAAGATATTTGTTAAACATTGTTGTTAATCGATGATTAATTTCAAGCGATACATAATGATTTAAATCGTCCTTTTACCATTGCATCGCAGATGCATAAATATGAAGAAATAAAAGGTTTCATAACACTCTCGAGAGGGAAGGCCGTCGCGCAAATAGTGGGTCAAACTTTAGACTCAGACTTAGCATTACATATTTATCAACCTTGGTTATGCCGAACCAAGTTTAGTTACATAAGCGACTTGCATAACATTCTTGCCGTAATGCCACTCGATAGGTCTTTTCGGTGCTACGATGTATTTTAAATTTTAATTATAGTCCGAAAGAGAAATCCAATTCGTTGTCTTTCCCCAAATAAATCTAACAAATGGTGTTAAGCAAATCCCGAAGAAAGATACATAGTTGTTTAGATTTGAACCGTGCACATATCTTAAATTTCTAGAAAGCTATAAACAACGTTTACAAAATACAAAGAATATTTGGCACAATGGAAAAATGTTCCCGACAGATTTGGATCCCAATCTGCCGTTTTATGAGGGGTTGACTTGACACCGAACATATCTGGCCCTTTGTGCTCATAAGAAAGAGAAAAATAGAATTTGTCTCTCGCCCTATAACCCGAATTCTTCGGAATATACTGAAGTAAACACGCGAAACGGTTTTTGATGTCGACCTTATTGGTATGTTAATAAAATAGGCGGCAAAATATTGCCTACCAATTCAGTTTTTATATCGTAAAATCGCGGAAATATTTTCTGAGATTTGAGCAATCATGTAGCGAAATTACGGAATAATTTTATACTCACAGTTTGTTTCTTTTCTTGTTCGTAAAAATTAAAACAAAATAGAAAAATCAAAACAATCTATTCTAAACTAACTGCGCTCTAACGTTTCCAATCCATTCAAAACCTGACCAATCATTGTACAGAAATCATTTTACCTTTGGTGCGTACTAGATTGTGACACGCATTTTATTCGTTGTATTTTTCACAGTAGTATTAGTTGCTACTGCAGTTTGTTTTTTCGCTTTTATAAACCACCGGCGTATAACGAAAAGCCAAATCCGACCATATGTTTTGAAAAACGGATTTAGTTATGGGCAGTGTAGCGAAACAAACGTAATATTTTAGTTTATATTTCTGATTTTCAGGTGAAGGTTTTTTATGTAGAAATGGCACATTTATGTGTAGATTATTACGGGCAGAAGAATGTAAAGCTTTTATCGTCCAATATATTCCTTTTAATTTTATTATTATACTTTCTTTAGACTTTTAAGAGAGATTAACATAAAATTAAAAAAGAAGGTATTGTATGAATACATAGTTACATAGGTACGTAATGAAACATGAAACTGAATTCGAATCATTTTTTTTTCATTACATTTCGTTAATATTTTTTAAAGAAAATAATATTTAATAAAAATGAATTCTTATATTGCAATTAAATATGGCAGCTTTGTTCGTAATTTAACGATTATTTATTCGTCGTACGAATTAAATCCGGCAGTCCTCCGATAAATCATTCGATTATGCGTATTTGCATTCTTGATTAACTTCGCAATAAAATGTCAATCTGTATGAGAAATATTCGCATTTTATTTAATAAAACTGAATTATATTATCATTAGTTTGTGATAAATATTTTACAATTCTATTCTAGTAAAGATTCAAAATTACCAAGAAAATTATATTAAGTTAATACGTAACCATATTTCCTATAAAAGTTATTTCAAAATTTTATATCAAAACTAAGAAAACTTACAAAAATACTAAATACCATAGAAAAATAATGAATGACACTTTATAGAAGTTAGTCATTTATAATAAAGTTTTATATAACATTTTAAACAATTGATTATTCTAATGCTTGTTGATATACCATACAATAAATTCATTAAATGCTAAATAATATCATAAATGTATGAAACTTTTAAAAAGTCGAAACATTCAAAGGGCATTTCACGAGCAATTACACAAAGATAAAATTCTATCAACGAAATTATGTTTCGTATAATTCTGTGCCAAAAATACTTTTCGTCCCGCTATCAAGCCGAGGACTCCCTGAACAGTTGTTAAATGTAGACGAGCAAACATCTTGTAAAATCGCTCTCTTTCATTGGGTAATTAAAAGACTTAGAGACGCAGATTCTTGTGATTATAATTATTGTGTTTACAATTTGTTGAAAAAATACCAAGTTGCATTAACAAATCCTTCAATGCAGATTCTTAGCTTAAAAATTGAATTTCTTTTTCAATGATTTTCATTTCTGTTGCATTCATAGTTTCAGACTATAAGTTATGTAGTATGTGTTCGGTATATTTGAAAAAAAAATTGTAGGTACCATAGTAGGTACGAGAAATTACTACGTTGCTCTCAAATACAGTTTGATCGCTCCACAAATATTTATCATAAGAAAGATTTCCCGGTACTCGTTCAAAGGAGATTTTGTTGTAGACTCGAGAAATAATACAGGGAGAATAATTTTATTTAAGGCAAAGAGAAATGTTGGTTCCCGGTTATAAATGCCCGTTATACCGCCTTTAATAGGTTAAAAACGATTCGTTTTATTGCTTCAGTCCTTTATTATGCTTACATTGAGTACTGTATATTTTCTAGAAAATATTAGGATCATAAAAATATTAAGTATTTCAGTTTCATAGTTTATTTATACATAATAATTTTTAACCGACTTCAAGAAAATAAAATATTATGTAATGTAAGACCATCATTATTTTGTAACTATTCTCGTGACTATGTACTATCAGATACAGTCTGTCAATTTCCCACTGCTGGACAAGGACCTCCTCTCATATTTAAGGTGACGGTTAAAGAGTTCGCCGTTCGAATCCGGAATGGCATATTTTCATACGTCGGAGATCTAATAAATCAATCGTTCTCATTTTCGGCAGTGGAATACATTTTTTTTAAATAGGAATTTAAAATCTCTTTTTTATTATCAAATCAATCAAAACTTGAAAAAGAATGATAGAATCATATAGCTGAAATAATGCTACGTGAAAGACATACATGTTTAATTACGCTAACAATTAATTTAAAAAGAACCACTTCACTGGTTTTCCATCGTCGTAGCAGCATTCAAGTAGGTAAAGATATTCTCGTCCCATTGTAAGGAAACTCATTAAAATAAATCATAAGTTCGCAATTAAAATACGAATTAATTGTAACGAAATTCAAAATAAATCCAGCCACGAGGGTGTAAACAAAGGCTCGTGTTATATATAGAACGAAACGGAGGAAAAACACTCGGGAAACAAAGAGGCTAGGGACAGGAAGCAAAGTGCCGCGGTCACTTCGTATACGCGAACATTTTTAATGCCGTGAAATAAATGAGTTCATTCCATACGAGTTGCGTATCTCGTGGAGTTCATCCAGAAAGTCCTGCTTTTAAGCAGGACTATACTTTATACAAGCAATACTTTATACAAGTTGGTTTTTACAGAAGATTTTATATACCTATTTCATGAACAGGAATAAATGTAGAAGTTTATTTTTGATATTAATGTCATGAAACTTATAAAATCAATTACACAATATTTTACGTATATAATTTTTAAGTCGAAATAAGATCAACTGTCTAATTGAGTGATGTAAATTGTTAACACAATATTGACATGACAAGTTTGTCAAACCTTTCCTGCATTTTAAAGTATTCATGGTTTTTCGTTGAACGAAAATGAAATAGGAAAAAAATAGCATGATTAACTACTACCATACGAATTATATTATTAATTTATAAATATGCACGTATTACCACTTGACTACTTTTCTCAAACAAGCTGTTATCTGAAGATACATTTCATCTAAGCGATCAATTATTACACCATCAACAAATAATAACAGCAAGTGGCAGAGATGTTACTTAACTAGATCAATCTGTTAAGCCATGAGTGGATTACACATGGCTTAACAAGGATATAGGCAAAAATAATATACCTTTCCCACAAGCCGAGCAAATGTTTCATACACGGTAAAATACCGTAATTTTAAAATTGTCTATGTCTTGAAATACCTCCTATCAAGAATATCCCGAATAGTAGACCTAAATAAAAAATATAGGCACTTATCAAAATCGATATTATATGTCTAACATCTTTCCAATCTATCGTTTTATGGAAGGGTCAACATGAATCCGAACATAGCATTATCTTTCTTGTTTGATTGCGAAAATAAAATTGTATATGTCAAATATTCTTTTATTGTGGCCAAGAGAGCTGAAATATAAAATATCTGAAGGTATTTTCTTTGACTGTCTTGATTTAATATTTGGACATTAGTCAGTATAATTGAAATATTAATTCTGCGGATCATTTTCGGATTGTGTAGAATGTCAGCGATTCGTTTTGTTACCTGAAATGTTGCCCTGGTATTCTTAAATATTTTTGTTATTGTTTTTGTTAAACGACTAATTTATTTCAGTCCACTTATTAATTTCTTTGTCATAAACATTTGTTTTACCTGTAATTTTTACAAGTAGATATAAATTTATAAGTTATAACATAATCATCATCAAAATGTTAGCCTAGTAAGCAACTACTAGACAAATGCCACTAAGCATGATCTTTGTTCACTCTCATGCAACTTTTGCCAGCTATCCTGTGCAAATCATCACTTCGCCTAGCCTGAGAGAGTCCTCTGTACTACGTTAGCCAATGCGCGGTCTACACTCAAGAACTCGTCTACTTGGAATTAGAAAAGTTATTTATCGGTTCTGCGGCTAATACGATCCACTGCCACTTTAGCATGCTAATCCGGTGGACTTATTGCGTATTCGATTGTTTCGAGAGATTTTAGTTATTTCTTAATCTAAAAGAAACCCATACTTCACCTGAATTTTAAAGTCCAGTTACTACAGTTTTGATGAGACCATGAAAAATAGACTATGATCAAACCGAAACTAATCTCTCTGACGGTTCTACGGCTGTTGCACCAGGATTATATTTTAATACATCACGGCAACTAATCGACCTTTTTAATTAATAATGTTGATTTCAAAACGATTTTCGCGGTAATATTCGTTAATATTTCAAATATGCGTCCGTCATTTGAATGTGCTTTGATAATTACGTTGCAATTTCGTCCACGCGTGACGATGTAGGATTGACAGTTCATAAAATTAATCTTTTAAATGATTTTGAACCGTATCACTATGTGTATAAGGCATAAATTAAATGAGCGTAAAATAAGCTTAATATACGATCAATTAGTAGAGTCAACTATGCATTTGGTTTAGCCTAATTCCGCAGTTAGCTTATGTAAGGCGATGTTGTGTCCAGATTTGTTGTATAATTTCGTTTGTATTTTATAGCTTGTTATTGTCTATTTTCCCATTATTTAGAGTAAAACTCTTCCACCATATTATGCTACTGCCTCAACTTCTCTACCGAACATCGTTTACATTCAGGTCGTTTTTAATAAGCATTTTTGTGGAACTCTATGTTCTATTTTAAAAAATACTAAAATGGATATAACTGTTAAACTATAAAAAATCGGATTACAACTTTTACAGTCAGAAATTGGCAAATGACCTCCCCTTTACCCCCGTTTGATTTGATCCTTAATTTCTTTACATTAATACCCTGTATAAATATTTCTTATGTGAAAACTTCTTTAGCAGAGGTCAGCTTTTTGATACGGGTAAATCTTAAGAGTTCGCGTCACCGACATGCTTTTGAGTGGCACACGCAGATTGTTCGCCTTAATTAAATATGTTTGGACGGGTGAATATTCGTAGGTTCTTTGTTTCATTCATACGTGGGTAAATTATATTACTTTGGTGTTAAAAGTGTAATATAATAACCAGTTTATCTACACTCGCTCATCTTATCAACAATGAAATAAACATTGACATAAACGTGAAAATTAATGCCTTTTATTCAATGTGTTGAGCCGAGATGGCCTAGTGGTGCGAACTCGTGGATCTTATCCGAAGGTCACGGGTTCAAACCCTGGCTAG
>DVWF01000123.1:0-10475 GCA_018234925.1 Junonia litoralis
CATAAATATTTCATTAAAGTTTTTATTTTGAGAAACGTTAAGTTTACAAAAAATAACGAAAGTATATTTCGTCATTTTTTAGGGTTCCGTAGTAAAAACGGAACCCTTATAGTTTCGCCATGTCCGTCTGTCTGTCTTTTTTTTTTTTGTTGACGCAGGGTAAATCTTCATAGATACCCGACTCCCGGGAGGGAGGCCGGGTTATGTGAGATTGTTCTCGCTAAAACCCCCTACGATGGCCGCCACAGCACAGAAAACGGAGAGGCTACGGGATTGCTTTCGCAGCACTTCCGCGGCCCCTCCCGTAACATTAAATACTTACAGACAAAACCGAGCAGCACAGCCAGTATAACACAAAACATATAGTAATCCAACACGTTAAAACTTTCACCTTCATCAGGCTTGTATTACAATAAAACAATCCACAATTATTTATCGACACTAAAACAATAGAGGTTTAAGACACCGCATAAACCCGTTTATGACTTCGAAATAATAAGGTGAACGCATAATTAACTTATCAAAATTAATAACGGCTTAATCCGACGATTTTATATGTGAAGCGAGTATTTGTATTATTTGTATTATGTCCAGTTATTTTATAACTATCGTAAAATATATGATTGTTTATTTAAACTAAATATGCCCGCGATTTTGCCCGCGCGTTATTTTAGATTAGTTTCTACATCAATCGACCGTCGAAAAGTTATTTTTCTATTAGTTAAAAACATACATTTTCCTGATGAAATTACTTTTGACTTCTGTCATATGATTGCAAAATTTCATGTCAAATGTCAATCGATCGAGTAGACGAGCTGTAAAAATAAAAAATAAAATAAAATAAAACCTTTATTCTTTATTCGTTTTTTCTTTAGTCTTTTTCTTACCATGGTTAAAATTTTAATAACAAGTATGCCTAATAGGTACTAATACCACTTAAACTAAATAAAACGAAACTAAATTAAATTTTCTTTTCTTTCTTTTAGTAGGTAAAGTCGAACTGTAAAAGCTTTGTCAATAACCTAATGTGTTGTCAATAAACTAACATACTTGTACTAGCATTTGAATTCGTAATAATTATTAAGATTGTATATAGTACAGTTATTAAAGTAATTGATTACGTACAAATTATTATTCCATCGTGACCTGTGAATGTAAGGCTGAGTCTTATGAATTCAATTAGTTTTATATTAGGATAACACAAAGACCAGGCCAGTTTAAAGCAGTGAATATACTATTTATTCAATGGAATCCACATCCTAACTTATTTTTATAATTACATATATATTCCAGGCTTTGTTTATGTAGTCTTCCTTCCAAGTATAAAGTGAAAATGAGCTTTTTAAAAGTTGCCTCTGTGAGCTGTCACATTCTATTAGATTGTAGCAATCAATATGTATTTGTAAAATAAATTAATAGTTAAATTTTTCTCACAAAATTACTTAAATCATGTCATGGAAATGACTTAAGCGTTTATATTTTTTATTTCATATATCAATATAACAATGAATATCAACCTTATTATAAAAGTTTTTGAATAAAAAGTAAAAATGAAAATTACTTAAAAGAAAGTGTACCATTACATCATGCAAACAACCTTATAAGCAAACTGACCCAACTTCAAAGACGGACCCAGATACAGATCTCTGTCGTACATCGCTAATAACATATTATTATTAGCCAGCACATAGCCATACACTGTGATTACACAGAAGCGGGAAACATTTCATAACACACACTAATTACATGGGATATTAGATCCGTAACATACGTTTAATATTATGAAATAACGTATTAAGTTATCGTCCATTGAAAGCTTTGCGTAAGTGTACGTGTCAAAATAAATTTGACGAACCATAAGTTTACTTAAACACTTCTGAGAAGAATTTGTACAAATCTTATAAGACTTTATACTTTAAAATTGATCGAGTGCTTTCGGTTTCAATAGTCCTCATAAATACACATACATACATAATTACATACGCTTGAAATAGATAGTCATCCTTATGGGCCCGAAAGGTTAAAATTTACCTCCAATTTATACCAATTTGACCATTACGTAAATAAATATTAGGAATGAAATCAACAAATGCAAGACTACTCTTATAAAACAAATGCGTTGTGTTTTCAATTTTTAATTTCGTTTTTCCAGTTACGCTTTTAAAAGTATTGTTGACAACCGAATAAAAAAGAGTCCGCAAAATCTAAAAATGTAAAGTTCTTATAAACTTTTATGTTCCATATAAATAGTCATAAAAAGTCTCAATTTATTAGTGCACTGCATTCCAGTAGATAACAAGCCTTATAATGCCAAGCTATGGTTAAGTTTGACTCGGGCGTAGCCGCGTGCCTACCACTAGTAGTAAATTATAACCTGCCATTGAGAGGATATATAGGCAATGCGGACTGTGGGTGTTAGGTTCACTTTTACTGTTATAACGCTTACATTTTTACTGACAACCTTCGAAACCATGTTTATTTGACGACGGCAGCGCTTACTGCACCTGAATATTGCGCAAAATTGCGGGTTTGATGATTCCATGCCCGCTTATGACGAAAATTTCTATAACCTGCATAGATGTTTGAACGTTGAGACATCTATATACCCTGGTGTCTAATTATTAATTTTAGTAAAGTACTTTTATTAAACTCTGAAACGTTTTATCTGTGGCAATTTAGTACCTCAGCCTTCTGATGAAAATAAATTAAGGTTTTAAAGTTTTCGTTGTTTTGTAATAAGCTGTAATTTATAGTGACTACCGTAATTAAATCGAAACTGAACACTTTTTTAATATTTGTTTTTTGTTAAATCGTGCATCCCATCATGTTGTGGTCTAATTGTTTTTGTTTATGTCCAGACACCCTGTATAGAGTTTATGGTCAATTAAAATAAGACGTTCATACCATAGGTGTTAATTTAAATGAGAATGGTTTGACGTTTTTTTGCAGAACGCAAAAAAAAAACTTTTAATAGCGTCATTGACTTACGATCTGTATGTTTATTATCCATAAACTAAAACATTCGACAAAACTTTTCACAGCTTATTTTATTACTTAAAACATAATAAAAACAAAACGTGATATGATTTAATTAAAATTGTTTTACACATGCACATACTAGGTATTATAATTTAAAAATAAAACTTTTTACAAATATTCCCATTCCAATTATTACAAAAAAAAAACGAAAATAAATAATAATAATCAACTATTGCATATCTCCCTGCCTGTTTCACTGGGTCACCCACCATCGTATTAAAACTGTAAGGCATAACTTTCCACGGTAGAATATGGTGAATGAGTAGCGGATTTTACATTTTCGTGCCATGGGTTTTTGTTGCGAACAGTGCTGCCCTAGTTTTATTATTTATTTCTGTTATTACATCCATACGTACCATCATAGAGAACCATCTAGTTCGAAAGATAAAAAATGGAACCGTAAAATAATTATTAATTATGTAAGGTTCCGTGTATCAATGAGTGTCAAACATCTTAGCAAAAATAAGACCATTAGGCAAACTAATACGCTTAAAAATGAGTATTTATAATTACAAAACAAATAACAAAAGTCAACCATCCTACGAGTGATCATTTGAATCCTATTTTTTTATCGTATTTCAAGAGTGTTAACACCCCAACACTCATTTAAAAAATAACGACGTAAAAATGGTGTCATCATTTTGCAAAACCATTTTAATTTGACAATAATATTTTCACCAAAGACAACTGAATTAACTATATTAAATATTTGACGACCGGCAGGTACCTACCTATATGAGTTACATTACAAAGGCATAAATCAATTCTATTCGACACATGATACGTACCTAATATCTTTTAAAAGTACAACAAATTCAAAAATAGAAGCGCATCTAAAAACGCAAAGATAAGAATAGAAATCCGAATAAGAAATAAGATAGAGTAGTAATAAAGCAGCGGTATCGATTAGTCGTTGGTTCAACGGACGACACCTCGCCCTGTCGCTTATTTACATCCACATCCAAACGTAATCCGCCATTTATTATTGCGAAGAGAAACACCGCTCGAAGCTCCTCAGACACAGACTTTGAATATACATTTCGCTTACTCGAAAATTCTGAACCATTTTACATCATACAAAATTGTACTGTACGAGTATGAAAGATTCATATTTTCGTTCATCTTTATTTTTTTAATTATTGTTTTTACTGATATAGAACTTAAAACTATTTACATCAAAGCTAGAACGGTCAGTGAAATAAACTTTTCGCTTGCTTTTATTGCGATAGCAACGTGCAGCGCCATCTCGTGTCGAATAGCAACACTATATACATCATGGTTAGAACGAACGAACTTTCTAAAGCTTGCCTTCTGTTTCGTGTTCTTCTATATAGTAATATTGTTGTTAAATATTAAAGCTTCTTTATTTATACGTAAACAATTTAGCCAGTTAATAACATTTTAATAATTAGACAAAAATAATTTATCATATAGTAAATAAATAACGTAGACCAGGTACCTAAGTCATTTTATACGCAAGCTTTGTACTTAAATTATTTATAGGTGATAATGAGTTGGTATCACATATATTATTTTACAAGAATACAAAGGAATGAAGTAAAAAACGTTTATCGTTGATAGATACTTTGAATCATTAACCTCATTAAATTACATAGTTGTAATTGTTTATTTTTTACTTAAAACGAAGATAAGTACTCGTACATTGAATCACTTTAATAAACATATTCATATTTTTTTTAATGGGCGGCAGTATTCACTTTCCATCATGTGAACTGTCAGCTCGTTTGCCCCCTATCCTAGTAACGATATGAAATGTCACAAAATTTCCAAAGTTAGAGTTCTCTAACTCTTTGTTTGTTTGTTCTAGTGTTCGGCATGGAGTCGCCGCTGGGGCTGTTCCCGCCGGGCATGGAGCACAAGATGTACCCGCTCATGGACGTGGAGCACCGTGGACCCTCGCTGGACGCGCAGCTCTTCACGAATGTCAAGAAGAAATGTGAGTTTTACCTATTGATTGAGATAGTTTCTTATTGGGGGTCATTAAGCGCGTATCCGGAATTTAGATGAGCAACGATAATTTTTCCCGATAAATTCTTAAACGATAGAAAAATAGAAAAACTGTGAACATTTTTGTTGTTTGACTACGCAAATAAAAATTTAACACAGAGGAGACGAAGAAATGAAGCAAGCCCAATTCAGAAAATAATATCGTAAAATAATAATATTAATTAATAAAACACGCTTTTACCAAACTAAGACAACGTAAGAAAAACACATACAAAAACAAAACCACACACGTTTAAACTGATCATTTAAATAGACTCGAAGCAACAATAGGACGAGTCAATATTAGCAGAGCGCAGATAGCGACTATGGGATGCAGTCGCTCACATCTCGCTCAAGCTGCAATCGCGTCGCGCAATGTTAAACAGCTATTGTTTCCCGGCGAATGTTTATTAAGACGATCTGATAGCGTATCTCATAGGGGAACGGGCGGCGAGTCTAACGTATGCTTTCAATGCGCCGCGCTGGGCCGCACGATGTCGCACACAATAGCCGCGATCGATTAGCACCCATCGCTCGAGACGCCGTTACATGCATGCCGATGCTTCCTTATAAAACGCTAACGAGCTCGAGCACTAAATGGAAAACGTCTTTAATTTCCGCGATGCGGACCGCGCTCGCGTGACCCGCGACGACTATTAAAAGAAAAACTAATTTCCATAATAAAATATCATTCCGCCCGTAATCCGAAACGTTCCTCGAATTATCTGATCGGAATCGAGTTAACGTGATCCGTCGAAATTATAAAACTATAAAGTTACGTGGGGCGACGTCGCCGGCATATGCACGTCCGCTTTTCTTTTTGACAGAACCGCCTTAATAGTCGCGTGCTCGCGTCGAATTAATGACGAATCCCGGCGTGTCGCCGCAACCCGCTCATTTCGCCGTGTGTCGACTGTCGCTACCGAGTTATTGCTTCGCCAAAACACGGTTATTAGATAGTTGTGCATTCGGTAATGCCGGGCGAGGGCGGCGGAGCTCACGGCACATGTCGTGCGCGGCCCTGCACCGGCTGCTCGCATTGCGCTCACTCGTAAATCACTGAATTCGACCTCCGCAACGTAATTAGCGAATTAAATATTCAAAATTTCGAGTCTAATTTATGCTCCTTCTTCTGCAGGGCGACCGAAGGGGCAGCACAGCGCACCGCGTGGCGGCCCACCTCGATCATGGACAAACGCAGAACTAACGGAAGCCCTTCAACACGTCTGGAACAAGAAAATGACTACGAGCCAAGCATCAAGAATATTCGGTATCCCGTACAACTCATTGCTCATGTACGTGCGGGGTAAATACGGCAAGAGCTTGAAACTGGAGCAGCTGAGGAAAGATTGCATCGGGGGCCCGCTGGAGGTGTTAAATTTAAATTCCGGTAACAACAACAACAACCATCCGACCAGCAAACATCACGAGAAGGACGACCAACATCAAAACACGAGCCAGAGACCGGCGAGCTCGGAGCCGGACATCTCGTCGAATCCGATGTTCAACCCGTTTCAGCAAGGGTTCTACCCGGAATTCCCGCCCGGGTTCCCGATGCCCCTGAACATGCTGCACCTCCTGCCGCCGAGCGAGAAAGCGAGAGAGCTGTACCAGTCGATGCCGATGGCGCTCGACTCGCTGTCAGGTGTGACGAAGGAGGAGGACTGCAAGAGCGACCGGTCGAAGGAGAACTCTGCGGACGAGGAGGGCGACACGTACCGCGCGCCCGCGCACCCGCCGCACCCGCCCGACAGCCGCACGCTGCTGCACCACAACGGGCAAGATTAAACCCGCTTCTTCCATTTAAATTAGTTGAAACTTTTTGAACAACACCCGTACCTTCACAACTCATCTTCCCGACTCCATCGATGTGTCTCCGGTATTCTTCTCTCCGCGTACCGGAAGAAACTCGAGGGGACGCGGGACCGGAGCGGGATCTTTATAATTTATGGACGCATGACCGCTAGGTACGCTATGAGTAATAAAGCGACGGTGAAACTGGAGTTTTGTTAGTGTATCCCGAACTCGAATTTTTATTGTGATTATATTGTGTATTTACTTAATATCGTGCAATATCTTAAAGAAGATGAATTTTATTAACCATTAAGTAGCGGTGTATACTGAAAGAATTTCAGTTTCGCCTGGTCAAATCGGGACACGAAAGCGTGTCGAACATCCCCGTGGCTCAGGAAAGCGACGTCCACTCTTGAAAATTAGTTAAATTTATATTTAAAAGATGTGTTAATATTGTAAATGTATATTTAAAATCGCGTATAAGTTATAGGCGATAATTTATTATTCCGAAGGAGTGCAATAAGTATGAAAGGTGTTGTGATTGTTATCGCCGAGGCGCTCCGCGCGGCGATGTATTCTTTATTGTTGACATTCCATTCCGACATTCCCTTTTATTATTATTTTAATATTTCATATCAGTTAGGACTACGATATTACTATTATTAAAGTCTATCATCGATAAATTCTTGCCTATATTTCCTGTGTTAATACTAATCTAGATATTATTATGTTACACGTGCGAGTTGACTTCTGCATTTCACCAAAGTTTGTAAAATATTTCGTAATAATAGTTTTATTCGAAGATAAACAATTTTAAATGTAAATAGTTATTATAAATTAATGGAATATAAATTTAATTAATGAATTAACCATTAATTAAGGGGACATTACGTGTCTAAAATGGTAAATAGTAGTGTATTTGTAATTGTTGTAGAATTAGTGAAGTGAATACAGTGAACTGTTCGACTGTCGACGTGTCGATACGTCATAGGAAGGTCCGCGACGCACTAGTCACACTACATTCAGAATCAGAACATAATAAAAATGATTATTTACAAAATAAAACGATACTTTCATTCTTCGAACGGCCCTATTTACGTCAAAACACTGAATACAGAAAAAGAGTAAACGAGGTCATGTTAACCATAAAGTTTAGCATGACACGTAGATACATCACGAGCGCCGAGCGCAGTTCGTGATCCGGCGCCGAACCCGCGACCGTTCGGGTGGTCCCTTGCATCGTGACGTCAGCAATTTTGTGATTACACTCCGAAAAAACAAAGAGTTCATTATCAACAACGTAATAGCGACAGTGCGCGCCAGGTTTAGACAAATAAAGTATCTGCACTCAATGTTCAAATAAAAAGGAGCTTTCAAGATTTTAGTGAATAATGTGAAAGTTAGAATAAATCGAGGTTCAACACTACCTGGCTTTAGATAATTGTATACAATTATTTCATGTTTCACACGAAGAGAAATAATATAATAATGATATACATTACAAAGAATACATATTATAAATATTACTAACGACAATTTTCAGTTGTAATTATAGCCCAATTGTTTAAAATTTTCGTTTGTATTCTTATGTTTTTCTTTCAACAATATAATAAAAATAATTATTAAATTAAAAATAAATATCAATTCTTAATATAAACTTTTAATATAATTATATTAAAATTTTATGATAGTAAAACAAACTATCAACATAAATATGCGAAATCCTCTGTATCATATAGTTACATAACGTTTTATATCTTTTTTTGGCAACCCGGAACTAAGGCTTTGTAATTTAAATTATTTTGTATTAAAACAAAGTAACAAACAATTCGTCCTCGTCGTCAGCCAATTGCAGTCCACTGCTGGACATAGGCCTCCCCAAGTTTGCGCCAAACATCCCGATCCTCCGCAACCCTCATCCAGTCTGCTCCGGCAACCTTGCGTATGTCGTCGGTCCAGCGGGCCGGTGACATAATATACCGGAGTTATAATACATGAATGCTTCTGTTAAAATATGCAGTTACATTTATTATTCGTATTTACTTTTTTCGACATTGAATTTCTTCTCTATAAAATATTTGTAAAAATACGTTATCCCTCCAACTGTGTACCTATTAAACAGTGAAACAAGACTAAACACCTCATATAACATTAGCACCTACAAAGTTGAGCATAACACCAATAAAAGACGTTCGCAACGCGTTTTAATAACAAACTTGTTCTATAAACTGAAATCTCCGCGTTACACTCACGACGGGAAATAATAGACGTTGTAATATTTCTTCATAATTAGTTCTATATGTGTTGGTAGGGTTGCCATCTTAAAAGTTGAAAAATAAGGACAATATTTAGAGAAAAGAAAAACTTGATGTAAAGAACTCGAGTCTATGAGTCCTAATTTGATGGACTTCGCTCAATTTTACACTGCTTAGTGAACTAACTAAACTCTTAGTCTTGAGTCAAACTCTGAACTCGGTTCGAGTTACAGTCTTTTCACAAGTACTTCGCCCGTAAAAACGACTCGAGCGCAAAAAAATATGTTCAATGTTACACACAAAAGCTCATAATTATAGACTTTTTTTTATGGTATGGGGCGGCAAACGAGCTGACAGATCACCTGATGGTAAGTGAATGCCGTCGCCTATGGCCTATGGAGCTACAAAATGCGTTGCCGGCTTTTTAGGGGGATGGAGGGGGAAGGGATGGGGAATTAATGGGGAAGGAGTGGGGAATTGGGCCTCCGGTACCATCACTCACGCGGCGAAACACGACGTAAGCGTCATTTCACGCCGGCCCATTCGTGCAAATGCATGGCTCTCCCACGGTGTAAAACATACTTTATATGTTCAACGTTTGCAAAAAGGCACAAAAACTAAATGGGCGTTGATTCTTGAAGCTTAATATCGTTTTTTTTTTTTTTGCATTAATAGTACATTTTCGGCGATTTCGAACGCGATGGTTTGCGATGCTTTCATTGAATTTCGAATCGTCTAAGGCATAACCTGAAAACTGTGTATATAATGTTTTTCGCAATTGACGCATTGAAGTCTCAGTATCATACAAATACATTCGAGTTTAAGATACTATTCTTTTAATGGATAATCATTACATATTGTATTTCTCCGACAAACTTCAAACGTTAAAGTTTGAAGTTTGTCGTTGAACTTAAAACACTCTTGTTGGTACTCATACGCATACCTTTTTCACACTTTTTACACATACACACATACTTGTTCCATATAAAGGTTCACTTAACGGTGTTATAAATGATACCCTTTTAGTGTTTACATAAGTTTCATTTTTAGGTTTCCGTAGTCAAAACGAAATTTGAAATTGTGAAAAATTTATTTATATAATTTATGATATTAGTACATATAGTGAATTTAAAAGGAAAATTGTCACGGCTGCTTGGGCTTATATAGTTATCGAGTTATAGCTAATTAAAGTAAAAAGAAATATTTCATACAAATTTCATTAAAAATAGTTAAGATAAACAGGTTCGTTGTTAAGATATAAGCTTATTTTAAAGATACTTAACAACATTTATTTATTATTTTAATAATATAGTTACTTAAACTAGATCATTACTTAATAACGTCTTATATAAACTATGTACATAATATAAAAATAGAAAA
>DVWF01000124.1:0-10454 GCA_018234925.1 Junonia litoralis
CGGAGTCGGTCGTGGATGTGTCTTCGAATGTTATCATTACTGTTGTACGGACCGGTCGACCGATGTTTTATATGTGAGATGTATTGTACACACGTAGCGTTCTGCCGATTCGGTAAATGTAAGTATTGTTGTTCGGTCAAATGTATTTAGTTAAAATTGTTATATTGCAGCTGAATGTTTTTAATTTTTACGGTTCTTCCATTATTTTATAAATAAAAAAAAAAGAAACGATTCATTTGAAATGACAAATCGAGACACCAAGCGGAGGTTGTAGATCTTCGCCTTACCGGATATGAGGGCCCATATTGAATTTTAAGAAAACGTTTATAAACCTAGCTAATTATATTATTACATATTTTCGGACATTAACTGTATTTAATGTATATCAAACTTTATTTTTTTACCAAGGGCTTGTATATTTCTGCTTTAATTACTTTCTCCTTCGGATAATGAAATTTCATGTTAATAGATTTATCGATTAAAGCAGAAACGTACAATATAAGGTTAATAATATTGTACCATAATGTTATTTGCTATTGTTAGTAGTGAAGGATCTTGACGATTGCAAGCGACATTTCAGCGTTCTATAGGTCCTTAACTTTGTTTTTTATCGATTGGTTTTTATAGTGTAAATAACTGAAAACTTATATATTTTAATAACAAATAAGTACATAATAGTCCAATAGTAGATGATTGTTCGTCCACACTTTATTCCACACGAAAAATATTGCCGTCTGATGTTATTGTTGTCCAATGAATTTCGCTTATAAAGTTGCCAGCGTTTTACCCTCGATATCATTTCTTTTTTAAATTGCCTTTGAAAGGATGGATCGATTGTGAATAAATTCAATTTTGATGTCAATTTAAAGGACATTTGGCCTTTAAAAATTCAAAAACACTGTCGATTATATTTTGACGCGATATCGTCCTTCTCGCTTCTAAACAATCCATCCATTTTTTAATGTTGGACGTTCATTTTGTACGCGTCTTGCCCAGCTTGCATGTTGTATATAGTAACATATAGAAAGATATATCATGTTCTTGTTAAATTTTACTATGGGTAGTGTAATATTTTCAGTTTTTTCATCTTTATTAATAATATAATTACACATATTATTATTATTATATTAATATTTGTTCAAGTGTTTTGACTCGGTCGTGTCATTGACGTAGAACATCTTGTAAATATCTCAATGGCTTTAAAAATCACTCATTGATGTCACAAAGTAAACTCTGAACGGAGAACGACGATTAGTTTTAAAGGATCAGCGGGAGTGACACGACCGAGGTTGAATACGTAAATGTGGTCATAGTTTTTGCCAAAATTATAAATACATTTTATATTTAATTAGTTTTTAATTGCTAAAAAAACGTCTCGAGTTAGCAACAACCGGCCAGTGTTGAACATCCACTAGAAGTAAGGAAATATTCTGGTCCTCTTCAGAATAACCCTCCAATTCACAATAAAATGTAGTTATTTTAGTCTGCATTGGGAACTTTTGACGTTAGGAGCATTTCCTATACCTTCCGAATAAACTTCCTTCCAATTATAAATTAATAAAAACCTTTAAATGAATTTGATTAATAATTTTAAGCATTATTTACAATCTTGAAAATTATTTAAATTCGACAACGACATTTTAAAATTTGTTTTTGTCCACAAGGAATGCTCCGTCTTAAACCCAATGCAAGAAAAGCCGTCTTTCGTATTTTGTCCTAAAACTAACGTCCATATTTTTGAAAATGATTTAGCGTTAAGTAATTCTGATTTAATCAATGAAAGAAAACTAGTTTTTTGTGAGTCCACTGTATCCAATACGGAATCATCGTTTACTGCCAACTCATCAGAGTGACAGGTTAATAAAAATGGGGTCAATGCCTTATTTAAAATAAATTATTCTACAAACCGACACTTTTTTTGTTTTTGTTCTGGGAATGTCCAAGTAATTTTTTTAAAAAACCATTAGCTGTACATAAATTGATATTGAATTAAAATTGACCACATTTTTAGTAACTTTACCTCTATGCAGTTTCATATTAAAAGTCCTTACTTTTTAGTATCATCGTAAAATTGTTTCCAGATAATGTATATAAACTACTTATTTGTTATGAATTCGTATTTAATATATATCTCATAATATATATACTAGCGTAATACATTGATGTAGGTTTACGAAACCTTGTTAATTGATGCTGTTGTTTCAGTTAATTTTTGTCAATTAAGATGTCAAACGGCGTTGCTATTTCATTTTCTTTTTCAAAAGTATACAGTCAATTGTTTGTACGTAACGACACAATGTTTACCTAGTGTAGAATAATCGGTCAATTTTTACGCAAGTGCCCTTTGTTTGCTCACACGTTTGTTATTTTATCACTTTACTCATTAAAATGCTCAATATTATGGTCATGATATTAGATAATTATAACTTCGCTTTGGAATCTTAATTTATTATATTTCACTATTTATTTTTTAAACTTCATCATCTTTTCACTAAAATCGTTTTATCTTATCTTAACGTGTCGATGATTCTTTCATGCCATACATTGGTTTTGTCGTGTTTAATAACAACGTGAAACTACTTGCCCGTCTTGCGCTAACGTCTCGAACATCACAAAACATTCTCTATCAAACGTATGAGACTCAAAACGATTCGGTAGGAACAAAACCGTTAAAATGTTATTGTTACCAGTAGTTTTAGCAACGATTGTTTTATTATAATATATAATAACTGTAAAATATTATTAAACATTTGTTTACTCGAGAGGTAATTTCCCGTGTTGAAACCGAAACTGTTATGATTGAAGTGGACATTGTGAAGCATTCCATTCATCTCGAGTTCTGTTTAGCACTGTTCATTGATGCACTTATTGTTTTATGAACGACTACTTTTAGACTCATTCATCAACGATCGTCTTGATAGATTATTATATTCTAAATAGATGTGTAAGAGAACAGACTAAATGGCTATGCCGTGTGATCTACGATATATAAGAGTGCATCAATTATATTACATACAATGTGAAGACCACTATAAAAATTAAATAAATTTTATATAGAAAGATGATATATCCCTTTCTAATTTAAACGATAACTTAAAAATACTGTCACAAAGGGAGTTATAAAATGTCAAACGTTGCTCGATTGTTACCGAATAAGTTATTAGAAGGTTGGACAGAAATGTTTGTATTTTGTCATGTTTATACAAATGATAATATCTCAATGAAATATCATAGCCCATTGTACAGTGTAGGCGATATTTAGAGTCTAGTAACGTCAAACTTTTTTCTTAAATCCTAGTTAGTGATATATTAGTAATACTAATTCCCAAATGTATATTGATATTTGGTACATGACAAACGCGTCACGAAAAATTTGTTTCGCGTAATAACATTTGCCAATTTGTTTTAATTAAGTAGGTCGTGAGTCAATCAGGTTGTGTTAACCCCACTATTAATCGTAACAATGAATTATTGGCCTATTTGATTTATATATTTATGTACAGAGAGTACACTGGAATCAGTCGCGCGTTTTTCATGTGTCAAACCTAACACGTTATACTTAACATAGCTGATATTATAGCGGCTTAAGGCGGGCGTTACGTGAAGATCCTTACCTTACATAATTTTTAGATGTAGATGTTTGAGTTTGCGTATTCTGATCAAACGTTATTGTAAATTGCTGTACAGTAAACAAGAAAATGGCCGCCGTCGCGCTTCGGGCCCGACGGCGATCTCGCAAGACTGTCGATTTACCGAACAACTTAAATACTATGTATTATGTCGATGTAAATAGAGTACGAATTAGACATATAGGCGCGTTAAGGAATGTAATCGTAGTGTTTTTATTTTTATGAATCGCTATCACGCGAATATTATTGTTATCTTGTGTATAACAATAACGGCAACGAATAGCTGTGTTAAAACGTATAGTTGCGTACTCAAATGCTGGATATAATTTGTGTAAAATCTTAGTACGTCCTATACCTTGATATTCATAATGCATATTCCAAATTGATCATATTTATAAATAAAACAAAATCAAACATTATAAACTACTTTAGATACATGATCAGGTTATCAATTCAGAGTATAATTTCTCAATTCATCAAAAACGACGTCCGAATATATGCCAATAAAATTGCGAAAGCGCAATACTCTCGAACAGGCCGGAAAAAACTATAAACCGAAAATAATAAAAGCAAAATAAAAATGTACGCTCCAAATGTCGATCGTGCATTTCACCGCTTGCACTTTGCTGAATGTCGTAAGCGTGTGGTGTATACTATAAGTGGGCTGCAAGTGTAAAAACGTAATGTTCGACTCGACTGCCCGCGGTGTCCCACTTGCTAAGAATATTTTTAAAGGTCTTCAAGTACACAAACACGGAAATTCTAGTGTTTTACTTGCGTAAATATAGTGGGTTCGTGTCGTTTATGCAAAATTTTAGTTATTACGTATACAGTCTTGTAATTTGTTTTGTAACAATTAGTATCAATGTAGAGCTAATATTTCTACACTATAATGTTTACTGCACCGTTTGTATAAAATTGAATATATGGCAGCGAACAAGCGATCTAAAGTCGCTTATTTAAACTGTTATTTCGTAAATAGGCGGTCTAACATTACTAAGAAAAACGAGAAGACGACTAAATAAATCATTTAACTGGATACCCTTTAAAATTCCAAGTCACGAATAGAAAAAGAAAATAGTCACAGAATTTTACGGTCGCGCCGTGTATAAAACGTTTCCGGTGTCGTCGCGGCGTGCGCGGAAACTCTTGCGCAACGCCGTCTGAAACTAAGCTCTCGATTTGTTTATCATACTTTTAAAAAAAAGTACAAAATCATTTTTTATAATGACAACAATTACCAAAAAAAAATCACAAAATTAAAAAAATACGCCAAGTGCAATTTTACCTCTGTAAGTGTAAAATTACATCATTACATCGTAAACGGTGATTTTAATCTTAAATTACAACTCATAAGGCCGAATTTGGCGTGAACAATCTCTTCAAAAGCTCGTTAGTGTCGCAGGTCAACTCGATCATACCGAAAATATTGATAGTCGTGTCGTAATACTTTCATTTTCGAATATGCAATTGCACATGACTGTCCGGTTCTGCGCGTAATTTCGTCCTTTATGTAGTTCCTCGCTTTTATGTAATTTTTTATTATGAAAGCCACTGCCGCAAATGGAACGACAACTACTTACTATAAAAGTGTTTCGCCAAAGTCTCGCTAATAAGTTGAGGAAAATAAGACTTGCAGAACTGAGTTTTTTTTTAAACTTTGTCCTCAATAAATTAGATCAATTTCTTCTCTCTTCACCTACTTTCTCGTACTCGAACGGTTTTATCAGATTTTTTAATTAATCAACTAACTCGAAGTGAGCACTTAATATATTTTTTGTATGTATTCAATGTCATTGTAACGAATTATAAACATCTGTCGAAAAAATTAGAAAGGTCGATCAGTTAATACGTATCTTTCATCTATTGTTAGTGTTTATCAAGATTTTACGTTTCGAAGTCTGAGTGGAGAGTATTTAGGTTAACACTTAATTGTAATAAATGCAGACAGTTAGCACCGCGTGTTTTTTTCCAGCTTCGATTTCGATTTCTTTCAATCGGAAATGTTTTTAGCATATGAATACTTTTGTATAAAAATATTGCCGAAAAATATTCCAGTTTGGTGTTTAACCAAACTAAATAACCTCGTGCCGAGCAGTTCATTATAACAATCATTAACGTATCTTTTGCACAGCTTCAATATTTTCTCTTAACATTTATATTGTATTGATTTATGATGTTTATCGTTATTGTTTCATTTGTTTTATGAAAATTAAAAGAAACAGTTACTTGATATGACATTTTGTTGTAAAAACTTTATCCCAAATCCTATGTATTTCAAATTTCAAATCAGCACAATACTATAAATATTATATACAGGCTCATCGAATTTTCATCAAATTCGGAATGAAAGTAAGTCATCGTGTGTTCTAAGAACAATTTAAAACACACGATTGGGTGGTTGCCTAGTGACGGTTGTTGATGTCAAGACAGAGGACATAGCGATAGAGTTATAGAATTTGGATAGAATTGTATGGAGAACTGGAATAGACATGTATAATGAACAGTGGTTGTATTATTATTCCCTTCTGTCTGTCTTTAACAGTACATAGGTAGGTATGAAAATGGATGTAATATAAATTAATTTCACCAAGGAAGAGAATGTCGGTGCGGTGCTAATTGTAATCTCTAATAGAGCGGAAAGGGTCGTAGTGATTAGTAGCTCGCGTGCCGCCGAACATGCTTTTAAGCATTTGCTAAAAATTAAAACATTCCACTTATGTCATCGTATCACGCATAACCTTTACTGCTTTTATTTTGTAAAATATTTGTGTTCTTGTGTGTTCAGTTTTAGAGCCAATACGACCAGGTAAATCCACTAGATAGGCTATTTTCAACAAAAATTCATTTTTTATTTTTTATTATTTTTTTTATTTATTGCTAACATTTTAAGGATTTTAATTATATCCTAATATTATGTATATGAAATATTTATGTTTTGTAATTTGTGCGATAAATTTAAAAATCTGTAATTATATCGCATTATAGATAGGTACAGCAGTTAATTGAATCGAAAACATTAACAACAGAAGCTCTTAACGTTGTTAACGTTGTGAAATTCACAAAATGGTTGTTTTTAACACAAATATACTTAACGTTCAGTAATCTTCGTTTTAAAACTAAACGATAAATTACTCCGTTTCTCATAAAAATGATACTAATTCGAAGTTAAATTGTTCATACTTTACATAAAATATTGAATTGGAAAGACGCAAGCTACTAACTTGAATTGAACCTAAGTCTTCAAGTTTTTTAATTTATGTCAAAGTAATCGCTTACAAACGGATCAATTAAGGTTTTAAGTTACTGTTTGTGCAATGTTAAAGTAACGTTGCACAGGGAAAAGTGATATAACCCGTAATTAAAGTAACAGTAACATTTTTCTAAACCCATTAAGCAATTAAAGTTACTTATGCAGATAAGGCGATCCGTATTCATCGAGCGTAAACTCTTTATTTTGTAATGCTCCCAAAAATGTAAGGCTTTCGTTGACTCTTAATTCTCGCTCATTGTTATGTGTATATCGTAATGTTGCAATATTTTGAAACGATTTGGTGGATAATGTGGAATGTAGATAATTATTGCGCAATTGAGACCGTCTAGAATAGTAAGAATTAATTCATCTCAATTGGCTAGAGGTACGCAAATATTGCAAGAACACGTTCAAATTCAATTTGGCAAATGCTCTCCACGCACCGTTATACATAAGGAATGCAAGTTCAAGTTCTGTATAACTTACAAAGTTAATTTACTTTTCTGCGTCTAAATTGCTACAAAATCATGTGTGATCATTTATTCTGTCATACCAGATCTCTTTTGTATCATCTTAATTAAGATAATATTAATTAAATAGAAGCCACGCGTCTGCACGACCATTCGTGCGTCTCCTTTTGTAGTAGGTAATTAATGAGACCTCCTATTTTATTTTGATTTTTATCAGGTACTACGAAAGTAATGGTGATTTATTGATTTACTTGCTTAAAATCAGAATAATACTTTCTTTTTCATATAATTCCTTAAAATTTGTCAAGTTTCTTGTCGTCTTCATCTCCATGTTTTAAACATGAGAGTTCCAACGAAATACATTTTTTAACATTCAAATATTATGCAGATAATTTGAACGTTATATGTTATGTACGCTAATGAAATTACCTTTTTCGTATACCAATTTTCAAAGAGATAAAGAGTCGTCTCGCTTTAAAGAAAATGTGCATTATAATAAAATACGTTTTAAAAGGCATTTGGAGGTCAAATATTTAAGCTCCTTTGACCCTCGCTCAACCGAGCGTATCGCCTTATGTTGCAGCAGGTGTTTATAGACAGGGGAACTTATATATGCAGCCTATATAACGTGCATGTGGTACATACATACCATTTTATTCCATAAATGTTCCTAAATATAGTTTAACATCAAACTTTAAGTAAAAATGAATTTCAAAACATCTGCACCTGCACTTAAAACTAAAACGTAGTAACAAAGATTATTTCGTCAATGAAATGAAACATAATGATAATATTAAATTTCTCTTATTTTCCGTAAAACGTATCATCAATGGCGATCAATTCAATGCCGTAACGATAGGAATAACGGCGTTCCGCGGCAGTTGTATAGATTCTAAGAGAAAATACTCATTATACAAAACATACGTCAAGGTAATTCTGTCTTTCACTATCACCGTCGTGACTCCAGTAATAATTGTTCTTAGACGTTTTCCTTTACATTTGCAATGTGTTGCATGATAGCTATGCTCGAAAGATCGTTTCTTCTATCTTAAGTGTTTTACGTTTTATCTAAAGAATGATTGATAGCGGAATCTGCTACAGCAACTCTGTTTACAACGTCGTCTACTCGTGTTTTGATTTCATATTTAAATTTTTCATTCTTATTACGTTGTTACTTAACTAACGTAAGAAAAATATTAGCTACATTATGTTTCATATTCAATTTTTACGTAACAGACTCACGATACAAGTAAGACTTTGTCGTTGTAACTTTTTACTAAGAAGATATTTTAAGATCATCTCATATCTCACTCGTGGCGTCATTAAAATGTAATAGGATACTTTACGAGCAAATAAACAGAGTTTCACTTTTAATGGATTATGGAAAATACACGTTTTTAGTTCGTAATGGTTGCTGTTTTGACCGCATTTTTCTAATGTCACGACGGACAAATTACTAAACTTAAACTTGTCTTAAGAAAATTGTTGGTTATTACGGGATGGCGAAGTATATTTGCCGAGAAAATACGTGTTTGTTATAGCAAAAGCGTTTCTCTGTTAGTAGAAGATATAAATGATACTCATGATCTTATGCAAACTTTCACAAATAAAAGGTTACAGAAATACTGAGTAATTGTAACAATATTAGTCTAAATTAAAAGCTTATTCTTTATACTTATAAACTCGATTGACTTATAAACCTAACGATAAATAAAAATAATAGAACAACCTCTTCGCTATGCATTTAAGGTGCAAAGGAAAAATTGTGGAGTGAAATTATACGCAGAAGCAAATTTAATTATTTTGGTATACCATTTTATTGAATCGCTAAATTTAAAAATCGAGCAATAATTGTAAAAAATTATAAAAGATAGATTTTTATAAACGCTATTTGAACTAGAATTTATTACGGTGGCTGAACGCCCGTTTAGCGTTTAAATTGCAAAAAATTATATTCCACATTTATCTAGCTACTACCATACACTAAAGTAGATAATATTCTCTCTTTAAATATTTAACTTTAAAAACTCAGTGCTATTACGATTTGATAACAGCATTATTAAAAAGTGTGTAAAAACAACCATATCGTCAAAAGAATATTAATAACCATTCGATCAGAAAGTTATCATCAACGAGTAACAATTCTATAATTACTATAATAATATTTGAAATGTTCACGTAACTTATTCGTTTCTCGCAATCAATTTCTGTTAAGTTTAACATTTCGACCACTAAGTTTGTTGTGAAACAAATTCGTAATATTAAATAACAGTAGGTAACGTATGCCTGACCTAGCACCGTTGCCTACTTCGTTTATGAATCGACCCGTTACTAACCGCTGCGGTATAGTGTTAATGATGCTAAATATTTCCTTACTGATTTATCTTTCATCTATTGCAACTATAAAATTTTATGAAAAATGTGCAATATACCATTACATAACGTAATACCAAAAGTAAAACATAACAGTGTCTTTAAAATAGCAAGACCTTGATAAATCTAAATTTTATTGTCGAGTAATAGGTACGTATTATATGCTGATTTATTGGAATGTTGTTTTATAGAAGATTCGACAAGTCCAACAACAACAACCAACGCGACAGATGGTTCATTCGCCTACACTATGTTTCGAGTACTTAGTGCAATCGTTGTGGCAACAGTACAAGAGAAATAAAGTTCGATGTATAAACTTGCGTATTGCATACATTAATCAATGTAAATTTTTTCGTTATTATCCTTTTAAATAATAAAATTAGCACCTACATCATTTTAGTTATTTGATAGCTGCAATGATACTAATCGTTTTTCAATTAATGTATTTTTTGGTTTTATCGTCTTCGTAATATTTTTAATTAACTAAGTAATTATAATACGAAGATATCAATACACGTTTTGTAATCCGATCCGCTCGCACTGGCGCCACTGCGAGGCCAAGTTTTTACTCGGGTCGGTTTCACGCGTGTAGGTCGTTTACGCACCGACGTGGAGGTCGGATACCTGATGATCCAGTCTTATGTGCAGTTGTTCAATATTAACTACCAGTATCATTGAAACAGTACAACACTATTATGTAACAGAATTTAATCTCCCTAAAACTAGACA
>DVWF01000125.1:0-10449 GCA_018234925.1 Junonia litoralis
TGCTTCAACTATTTCAGTTGTGTGTTGTTTGTCGCATTGAACTAAAGTTTGAACTATTTTTTATTATTATTATTATATAACAAAAAGATAAAATTATAATCAAAAGAATAAGATAAATGGATATGGAACATTAATTATTATTGAAATTGGTTCACAAATAGCGAAATCTAAAATAGAATTAAGAACTTTAATAACCAACTTGTTTAAAAAGAAAACTAATAGTATGAAACTGATACTAAAAAAAAAGAAAATTAACCTTACTATGATGTTTTTCATAATTGCTTACTTGGTCTGCATGTAGTGTGCGCAGTTTCAAAAGACGAGACTCATAATGCTGTAGCTCAACCTGGAATAAATTATGTTGAGTAAGAAATCATAAAAAAGATATGAGGACAGATTTCTAAACCATTAAAATAACTTACTTTTAATGATGCAAGTTCATCGGCCGTAAAATTGGCCGCCGCTGCTATACGCCATAAACCCTGCACCTTGGGCTCAATAAATTCCTTGTTGGTTGGACCTAAATTGATAAAGAAATTCATGTTAATGAAATTGTTTTATCATGGAAATATATATTTTGACTAAGACCCAAAATAATATTTAAAAAAAAATTATTTCAAGAGTATAATAATTTTACAACAAAGGTTAACTTTAGTTAAAAAAAATTGCAGCGCGACGCAGTGGCTATCAGGCAATTGTTCGGCTTCGTTTCATTTAGCACGGAGCGGCGCCACTCACACCGCGCTCTGTGTTTTTTGGCTACATGCACATTTTCGAAGGATATCTACTGCTTATTAGAATCGCATTACGTCAGATTTTTATGGGCTAGAGTAAATCTGCGCCAGACTTATAAATATGTTTAAATACGGGGCCCCTTAATGAATCCCTGAATGTCAAATCATCTGAAAAATTTTGGAAGTCCAAACTGTTTATTTTTGGTTTCCTGAGACGCTAGTCCCGTAGGACCTGATAACATCTGCTAATAGGTTAATCCAACCCTTATCCAGACAAGTACCCAACGTATATGCAGTTTAACTCACCGCATTATTCAATATCTTAAGGTGCAAGGCGGTAAGATGCAATGCTCCCGCTCGATGCGCAAGCGTACATAGTCGCGGCTCCAGCGCTAAGAACCGTAGCGCGCCCGCCGCGTACACGCAGCACTCGCTTTCTGATACCGGGTCTATACGACCGCATCCCTCCACTACCAGGTCTGGTAAAAGATTATTAATTTTTTAATTGAAGACAAAATAGGAAGTGAGTTATCTGTTTTAACTGGACCTAGATTAAAATGGCTTATCCTATCTGACTTAAGACAAATTAGTTTTGACTAAGCTATAGTAGCTTATCGTTTAGGAAGAATTAGTTCAACCTAGGCAAAACTGGTTCATCCTTTTTTAGACTAGTTTGTTCTGAAATCGGGTTTTTCTGGTTACAGTTATAAAAACTTCTTCAATACAAGTTTAAGTAAATTATATATGGTCAAGTCCCGTTTAAAGCGAAAAGCTCACGAAGAAAATAACGAAATTCCTCACCAAGCAGATCACTGTTCCTGAAGAAATGATCGTTCTTGTCATTCCTAGAAATTTTGAATACCAACTTGCAAGCGGCTGCTAAGTGTGCTCCAGTAACACGCATCTTAAATATAATGAAAACAATTACTTATTATTAATTATGAAGAAATCAGTAATTTTAGGATTAATTTAAAAAACCCAAGAAATCCAACTGACATAATTTGTTAAACTCCGGCTAAAAAACATGAATTTTATGACATCTCACACTACAAAATTTGCCAAGCCGTTAAGATTTAAGACACAAGTGGCTGGTGGACACAAGTGGCAACATACAAATCATAGATATCAGTTGGCAATTTATAAATAGACAAGGATCAAGATTAGTTACCGTAAGCATAGCCCTTGCTATGGAAACCAACACCCTCTCATCTTCACTATCTATGTGCGTATATAAGGACCTCAGGACCAGTTCCCGAAGGCTATTCGCTGGCAAGGTCTTGGCAATGTTTCTCTGAAGGGCCTGTATTAGTAGTAGAATGTTCTCGACGTTTCGACTCCTGCTTGATAGTGCTTCAGCCAACTCTAGTACTGTCATGCTGAAAATTTGTGTCATTACTAGAGACTAGATTATATGCACTATGCAATTGCATATTTGCACATGTATTTGCATACTTTTTGCTGTAATTGAATATTTAACCTAACATATAAGAAAAATGCATATTATCGAAATATTTGCATATTATCGACACTTTTAGGACCTTATATTTAGACGATTTACAATTTTCCAGGCCAAACAAAAACTATTTTAAGAAAAGTAAAAATTGTTGAGGTGTCAAAAAAGTTAGGGTTTTAATTTTATTTATTAGGTTTTATCATCTAATTACTTGTAAAAACTCGCACTATAAAATTAGGACTAATCACTGCTAGGCTTTTAAGTAAAAATTTACAAGTTCGATTGTAATCGGGCGGCAATCAGTATTCGAACAACCACCTAATTTCCTATGTACGTACACTATATAAATTTAATGGTTATAATGCACACACAGCACGCAATTCCCAAGTGACGCAACTAACTTGAGGCGAACGCAAAGACGTAAATTATAGCTCAACAGGCCTTTCCGGCCGTTAACGATTTTGACTCAAACTTAAATTTGAAGCGTGAAAGAAAATTAATTAATCACAGGTGGTGCAAGGCAAGGCACGGCCCGCGCCTCGCGTACGCTCCCATCGACCGAATCGTGATATACTCGCTCTAATTACTAACATTACCTATTTTGATTTCGTGAAATTGTTCTCTGTTCGATTGCTCAAATTGTTTGGCTAAAAGTATAAAAGAATATACAAAATAACGCACCATTAAAATGATAAATATTACCATTGCGATAAATATTCTATGGTACGCGCCACCCGCAGTCTACGGAAAATAAGTCCTGTGAACTACGCCATATGTCAAGGTACCATGCGACAAATGATTCAGACACGTTATATTCAAAGGCGGAGGTTTTTGTTAAAGTGTAACTGCGTAAGAAACCAATAATAGCGAAAGCGAATATCATCAATAAAGGCAATACGTTAGAACAGCCAGGTTCATTACTGCGCTTCGTGCGTCGTCTCCACATTCCCATTACGGAGGAGTTAGGAGACGGTAGCGGCGATAAATATCGGCCAAGGAGCCCTGCTTTATTTCTTGTGCACAATTTCATTTACATTAGAGGTGCTGAACTGAGTTTCCTCTCGGGAGTCGTATGAAAGTCGCGTACAGATTCATGCAAAACAAGTTACGAGCGGCGGGGCCATGTGCCGCAAACCTTAATCTAGTCCGTGGCGGTCTGACAAGGCGCCGCAGCCGCTCCACGCTCTAACCCACTTAATTGCTACTAATTGCTACAGCTTATAATATGTACATACGTGTATCATAAACTCACACGCGAGCAACAATTAATTTCAAACATCATCTCAATATTAACTCGTGATTTCTGAAACTAAAAAGAAAATGTTACGTTTAAAAAAGGTAATCCAGATAATAACATTAACCGATAAGATTGGATTTGCTTTTATAGCACTCGTCCGTAATGTAAACTTGACCAATGAATTTTCATTACCTAATGAAAGCTGAGGGCGTTTGACAGAGAAAAGAGATGCTACATAGCCTGCCGTAGAAACATCCAATTTTGCAAATTGAAGCTGCATTAACGCATACGTAACAGATGCCGACATTCCACAATTATACACTTAAATGCAAATCGCTCTCATAAGTAGTCTTTAATACTACTTTTTCAGATTCAGTACATCGTTTGCATTTTCATTTGGAATTCGCCGAGGAATTCATTCTTCAAGCGTTTTAATTCTAACATGGAAACACTTTTATAGCGGTCTCGCTCGGCGTCTCCACCTAATATTATACAAATTTCATTATAGCACGTTTCAATTGACTAAACGATACGGTCGCCATCTCCGCTGGCCATTCACAACCGTTTTATTCTTTTCTAGAACATTCGAGTACCTCTTAAGCTTGATACGAATTAGTTAAGCAACGAGACCACCGTAATCGCGTTCGCTTACAATTGCAAACGATCGCTAACACTGCTAAATACTTACCAATACACATTTTATTTGTTTTACTCCAGCTTATAAGTAATCATATTAAGTTTCATTTTTTAATTGTTTCCATTTCTATTATGAATGCGAAAGCTTATGAAGACACATGAAATTGTACCTTTTTCACGTAAAATGTACTAAATACAATGAAATAGGTAAATGAATGCGCGGAAGTATACCTACTCATTTTTCCAGTCGCTTTATAAGTAATTTACTCGCAGTTTACTGAAAAACACCATTACTGTTATTGTTTAATACGCAACAATAACGTTTAAAGACGACACAATTAGAAAGGAATAGAAATTTTTAAATTGAAACATCAAACGTTACAGAACGATAAAACCTAATATGAAATACAAACGTCGCCGTCTTTTATAAAATGCGCTAGCTTATAAGTACGTTAACAAACATTTGTTGAAGAACTACATAACTGATTCGATCGATTTACTAGAAATAGCTGTTGGCGCACATCGCGTTCTGCCGTGATAAATGTTGCAGAACCATACACCAGCGCCACACTGCCTCTTAATATTTAATGCCTAACTAACATTTCTATAACGGTAACTGTGCTAAGATAATTTTAAATTCAACACTGTTTCCTGTCAGTGCAATTGTAGGCTTTGAAATCGCTTTATTATAAATTTCTATTCACTGGGTTTTCTTCGACAGAATGTAGTAAAGGTGATGCATTAAATTTCGTAAATTACATTGAAAATGCTTCCCATCAAGGTTTTGCAAAGTCACAAAACTTACCTTTTAAAAGAACAAAGATTAAACCGTCTTTAAGGTCATGTCTTCTAGGATACTTAAGGGAATACAGTTATCATGTTTGAAACATAGTCGTAAACCGTAAAATATAAAACATATTCAAAGTGTGTGTAGTAAATTTAACGAAAAAAAAATCATGGTAATATTTTGTATGGATTTCCGGAAGAATAATTTTACGAGCTGACGCTCGCGACCATCTAGGAATTTATTTCCAACGTTTCAATATAACGCGACGCGAGATACACGAGTGGCTGGAGGGCTATCTCGAAACGTTGCAGGTAACGTTACCGCTTATCGACGACGACGACTCGATCGTATATCTGATTTGAATTTCGCGCATTATAGCCCATCGCACCCAACCCTCCTCTCACCCTTTAAATAAATACTCGAACATTTTAAGTAACTACGCTGAAACTCAACGGAAAACGTCAAATGTCGCTTATCTTATTTCTTCGAACTACAGCAACGTAAATATGGAAAGAGCTCCCGGGTTGCGGCAGTGTTTCATTATCCGTGACCTGTTGAGCGCAAGATTTGTGACTCATCTCTTTTACGTAACATCGCGCGCTCCGAGTAGATTTTTTCGGTTATCAAAATTTTATGAAAGGACTCGAGCGCTTGCGCTTAAAGAGTCATTTTTCAATGAGCCATTCTAAAAATCCGAGCGAGCCTCTTTGCAAAATTAATTCGTAACAGGAGTCGAGTAAAAGTTGTAAATATTTTAATATTAAAATCCTAATACTCCTCTTTTAATATATGCATGCGAAATGTTCCATTTTTAAATCAATATTGTGTTGGAAAAAAAAGGTTCCTATTTTTTCCAAGCCATATTTGTGTAGCTCTTACCTAGCCTCCGGTTCCCACGCTTCGCCTTCCGTTAGGCGGCAATCAGGGCCAAGCTAGCGACGTTCTGTCAATACGAAGTCGAGAGGTTTCTCTGATAAACTTATCTCACTCCCCCTTCTACCCCCTTTGCGTCTTCGTTTATCTCTCACGTTCGTAAGCGTGTTCTTAAAATACGAATAGTATCTAAAATATACAATATAAGTACAGTAACATAATATGAAACGGCCGAAGATCGAAATTTCATGAACAAAGTTATTAAATTATCATACTCAGTTATCATCTATAAACATGTAAAGAAGAATAATTTATTCTTATCTAAGTACCGCCATAATATTTTACCTTCTTACGCGAGTTGTCTCCTTGGCCGGTTGCCCGCTGTCCACCGAAAGAATTTTAGAGAAAACAGTGCAACGAAACAAACGCAAAATCTTACAAAATGCAGTTAACGTCAACATACATGCGAACTTGCTCAGTAAACATATACTGTAGTTTCAGAAACTTGTTTTATTTTGTAGTTTCTTACCTGGCTCCACGCTCGGAAGACACTTTGCAAGAGTATGTACTGTCATACTAACGCTTTAACTTTTCACATTCAATAATTTTATGACACTAATAAAATCCGTTTTTATATACCGCATTGAACCGTTTTAGCCGTAATATTTGTCAAGTTCGTATCTAAAAATAAAAATCCTGTACTAGCTATTTAGAAAATCTAATACCAAAAAATAACAGCTATACTCGATACAACATTTAAATTAATTAATGTATCTAAACAATAAAACTATTTGTCTATTGTTCATGTAATAAACAATATAAAAGTAATTAACTGTATCAAATACAGCGAATATTTTTCTGAAAATATCGACGAAGTAAAAAAAATACAAACAACAAAAATTATTTCCGATTGTGTCAAAATATTCTTGACTATTTGCGACACATATTTAACAATAAAACGAAATCACATTTCAACGTCAGTACGTGTTATTCCGTACTGGCATTTAAATTTATTGACTTTTACATACGAATGTATTTTACCTTAAAAAAGAAATTGGTCAAAATCAATCGAGTAAGAATTTAATGGCTGTTTTTATATTTGCATTAATACGCCTCCGTCGCGAGTGATCAGTGAAGGTGGTGGAGTATAAAACGCGGTCTTTTCCAGCGAAACAATTAAATTCCGCACACATCGATGGGATTAGGGGCACAATTTGTGGGTGGTAAGGCTCAAGTTCAAGCGGCAGTAGCTTCAGCCTATAGGATCTTAAGTCCGCTCCGTTAAACCGAGATCTTTGCGTCGATGTCGAATACTACTCGATGGGATTCGATCAATATACAACCTCGGGGGCGCGTCTACCTAGCGGGGCTAAATACAATTTACCTTTGTTATTTTTCGTGTCATTAAACTACGTCGCGATTTCGAACGCTTGATCGGAATTGCGAACTCCGATGCGAATTGTTTGTGACCTTTTGTTTCCCACTCCGCTCGCCAGCGACGCGACATCAATTAACATCGAATCCCGGACTGAATTTTCTTCGGAATCGTATTATTGTAGATAGACGCACGTATAAGACTAAGTTTATGAATATAAGAATCGATCCAATTGTCATTTTTCGTTTTGCAAGGATTAACACATGAATGGAATTTAATCAAGAAAGGAGTTTTTGTAGAAGTGCAAGAAAATATTGGATATATCATTTGTGCGCAATCAGTTATGGTGACATTTGTCAAACATGTCCCCTCGTTTGCGTGTTGGTGGACAAATGGCAGCTACCACGGCGCTGGCGAGGTCCTGGTTCATTTGTAAAGCTTTATCGGCATTGACAAATTGCGACTCACTACTTTTATGTTGCAAACGATCAAAGAATACCGATTGTGTTATGGAAAGCTTTTAAACCATTGTTCTATGATGTCATATGAACGATACAATTTTATCTATAGCGATGATTCACTTTCATTTATGTATTCATATATTTCTTGTTTTTAAAACCAAAACTGTAACTAAACACTGAGGCTACACAGAGGCACTATATTAAAAACCCGTGTCGGTATTTCTTGTATAATCTAAGCTTTCTAGTTCAACTTCACATGTTGATTATTCAGCCTTATCTAGGCATAAAACTTGGTAGAAAGACACTCCACATGATGGAGCCTTACTCTCACTTCCCCGCGTTAATGCAAAAGCACGTAGTTCCATGTCGGTGTTGAAAGTTGAGCAAAGTGCACAAAGTGCGCGAACGCCGCGGCAAAGCCTTCATTTGTCGGCTCGTGACGTCCGCGTGACAAATGTGGACGAGACTTTATGTACCATACCTACAACGAGAACGCGCCGCGATTATGCACGCCGATGAAAAATGTAACTCCGAGTTTTAGTCCGTCTGCCAAGCGGTTTTAAACGTAACAATTTGTCATGAGATATCCATGTGTTGTATTCGAGAAAACGTACTCGTTCTCGAGATGTAGTCTTTCTTCAAACAATGACTTATATCCAGAAATTCAAAGATTAATGCCGGTAGTAAAACATTTTTTTTTCTTCGTAAAGACGGATGAGAATAAAACAAAGCGATCCATTTCAACGACGTTAACATAATTTAAGCCTATATACTTTTCTGTGTGGATTTCACTTGGTAGCGAAATTTCTATTGCTAGAGGTTTGGGTTAACGTAGATTGGGTAATTTATACTTGCCTCCAGCCTCCCCGCTCGGGTGGGGAAGGAGATACAAGCTGAAGAGAACCATGCCGTTCGTTAAAATTGCTTAATGGATCGATTAAACGTAGAGTTTAATTATAAGATACATTAATTTATCTTGGAAGATGTTATTTTGATTAGAATGTCTTATTTCTTTTTAACTGTTAAGATAATCTAATTAATTAATTAAGGACGAAAAACGTCAACGTTTTTGATTAAAAATAAAACTTACGATTATAAAACGTAATGATTATTTCAAACCTTTTAAAATTTGTCCTCCTGTACAATAAGCATTTAATGGTAAGCTCTTTGACTTAATAAAGTATATTAAAATTCAATTTGTGACTCGAACCGTGAAGCATAACGGATTGTCGACTGATTTTGTCACCCCCTTTCTTCCATAATTTTGCGACTCACCCAATTCTGTGATGATATTTACTTAGTGCTGTCAAGTACAATAATAGCAATTAATTCTTAAACAATTAATGTCTTTCCTCAACTCTTGCGGTCGTTGAACAATCGCAATAATTAGAGAACTCAAAAATAGTGAATATTTAATATCATTCTTGTAGAATTGAAGAATTTTCGTTTTTGAGTTTCACAATTGCTTTGTTTTGTTACAGGTGGAATGCAAAAAAGCACAACCGAAAGAAGTCATGCTTCCAGCTAACTTGGCAAAGACGAGAGCCGCCGGACGCGGCGCCTACGGTGAGTTGCTAGGTAGCGCCGTGGCAGCCGGCGGCGTTCGGTACGCTCCTTACCCCATCCATGCGCCGGCGCAGCTGTTGGTGACGGGCGCAGGGGTGGGCGCAGGGTCCACTGGCGCGGCTACCATGTACCGCCGCGCGCGCGCCGCCGCCCGCGTAACCTGGAGATGGTGATGCGAGGCGCACATAGCTTCCACCTTCGTGAGCTGCAAGTCGCTGATCTTGATATCATGGGTGAGGGTTGTTGATATTGGTCTATTATTATCGTTATCATCGGACTCCGTCGTGTGGACAACCGGTGAGGGTGAGGTGAGGCGCGCATAGCTTCCACCTGCGTGAGCTGCAAGTCGCTGATCTGGATATTATGGGTGAGTGGCTTGTTGATAAATGATCCAAGGTCCTATTAATGTTATTGAAAATGGAATAGTTTAATAATTTTAGCAAACAAACAATTAGATTCAGAATTTTTTGTATTTGTTGGTGTACGGTCTTATCTACTTTTAGGTTCTCACCACTTTGATCTTACTATGTTTTTAACTGTCAGAAAATCACCAAATATAATTAAGATAGATGGAGATCTTAATTATACCATAAGTTCTTTTTTTCGAAGTCAAGATTATTTTTATATATTTTGTTTAAGAAAGTAAAACATAAAAAAACCTTGCTACAGATGAAGCAGTAGTAACCGGTCACGCAGTCATCCCACTGCCGAAGCTACCGAGTTCATTCAACGAGGAGTTATCCCCTGAGTCCGAAGAACCGGAGCCAACATACTCACCACCATCGCCCGTAGCTCCAAAACCCATGGAACCATCGCACAGCTCGCCCATGTCCACCCTTGAGCGATACAGGAACAGGAGCAGACCGAGCAGGATTCAGACCGAGTACAAAGACGAGGAGAAGTTCGTACTGGATAGAGCACAACCTGAAATATTAGATAAGCAGGTATGATATAGTTTTACTGTGGTAGTTAATATGATATACACACCACCATCGCCCGTGGCCCCCAAACCTATGGAACCATATAAATCTATAGATTTCTATGGCAAGATGCAAAAACTTAAAAAAAATACTTTACCAATTTATACCAATATTGCTTTAAGATTTACGACGTGAAGTAGATCTCATAACATCTTTTTGTCGATTGTATCCTAATATTTCACCTACAATTTCAGAAATCCTTCATCAAGTCGTCAAGCGGCGTGGCGTCCCCGGCGGTGGATTCCAGCAAGGAGTCGAGTCCGTCGTGCAAGAGCGAGGCGAGCCACTTCACCAGCGCCTGGCAGAGCCACGCCGCAGGGGAGGCGATGGCGACACGGTAATTATCG
>DVWF01000126.1:0-10410 GCA_018234925.1 Junonia litoralis
CAAGTGGACAACCTTGATTATTCACGCACGACGATGACTCAGCCGTCCATTAATGCGTTCTGCCTAAAGGTTTAAAGCATAAATATCATAATTGCAGACACGTAGACAATACGAGAACAAGTGAGAGCGGGACCCCATGAATAAAAGATGTAAAAACCGAACGATACTTCCAGCAGATAGAGGGTACTCCGGCGAGATAGGGCACGATTTTATTTTTACTTCGGCCAAGCGTTTCAGGGTTAGCTGGGGCTCTCAGACGATAAGGAATAAATAAAATATCCTTTTGTTTAAATCCGCATTATTGTAATTCGCTCTACGAAGATGGCACTTGAATGCTAGCAATATTGAAAAAGGACCATTTTTTTCCATAGTTCTATATTTTTTAATAATAAATTTTGTATTTTTAAACATACACCCCTTTTAAATAACTTTTATGCGCTTGGTAACATAATGATAACTGTATAGTTGATATTAAATAAGTTACGATAAAATGAGGTATTAATGAAATGAGCAGGCGTGAGGTTGTTCGTATGTTGCATAAATTTTGAACACATGACTTTTTTGTTACTATAATAATAGATTTTATTATAGCATAAACTACATATTTTTTATATTATGCGTTATAACTTAGAAGTAACGATTCCTGAGAAATAGGTATATATTTCAATTTCAAAATCCGCATTAAAACAATAAAAATATATCAATCGTTTACATATATATCATATTATCATTTTAATTAAACATAAAAACGGGCGTGGGAATTATCGTATTCTGTAGTAAATAACAAGAATACCATATCGTACTAAAAATATATGACAATGAATCATAGCCCATTCAGTGAGGGACTGGAATGACGCAGCTCTACACACCGGCGATAAGAGAGGATTCCACGAAATGTGCTGGATACACATCAATTATAATTCGTGGGATTCCAAATATTGTAAATAGTGGATGAAATATGTAAATATTTATACTAATTTATTACATACTAACGCAAATTCTCGGATCATTTTGTTTAGTTACAAAACTGAAATTGGTTTGTTATAAATCTGTGATGATTTACAATTATATTACCAGTGTGTTTAAATAAGAATTCATTGATATTTTCCAACATTTGACAAAAAGAGAATTCAACTTCAAACGATGCAGTGAATTATTATGAAACGACCATTTTAATTTACGACGACTATGAACTTTTTTTAAAAGCATCATGCGTAAGTTATTTTTGTCGCGATAATAGCGTTAATTTGACGCTGCATAACGTTGAGACTGATTAATTAGCCGTGATTGACAGCAACCTGTATAAACAAAGTTTTTGTATGGCAGTAAAAACATATATAGGTAAAATATACTTCCGCAATTTTAAAGCTCACACAAAAATTAAAAAAAATATGTTCAAAACAACTTATATAAATAAACAACCTATAAAAATGAAAAATGCAAAATGTTGCCGAGACCATAAAACAAACTTTTATGTTGAAATCTATTTTTCATGACTACGGGAATTAATTTATTGTGTAAAATAAGTGAAATCTCATAACGTTTACGAGCTATGATTATATAGCAGTATCTATGGTATTGGAAAGGTTGTTAGGCGCGAAAGTTCTAACAAAGTTGATGCAACGTGCAAGATCAGCGGCGGCTCTACCGACTGCTTTCGCTAACTAATTCGTACATGCAGTTGGCCGTGAATCGATATATAACTTTTCACATAGGGTTGCCAGATCAAATATCCCTAATATCAGGATAAATATTTTTCGGGATTTTAGGGCTTTGGTCGGGAGAAATAAAAATTATACTTTCGTCAGAAACTCTTCCAGTTAGAATAGAAACCTAAATAAAATCACTGCTCCGAGTCATTTTTCGGGAGATACTTTACAACAAACAAGAAATCAGGGGAATTTCGCCAATTTCTGACCATATAGCTAAGCAATTTGTATACCTTATGATGAAAAATTACAAAAAACCTACTCTTGAATCTACTTATATTACATTACATTATTCACACCATATATTTAAACGTGAACGTTATTATAACATGGCCTGATTTTCTGTAACAAAATACAAACTACAGCACTTTCATTACAAAGTAATGATTCATTAAGTCATAATTATTTATAGCACATTTTTCGCACAATTAATTATAATATTGACATTAATTTTTTATTATGTCCTTCCTTATATTATAGTATATAGAATAATATTTGTTAATTTGGTATTGTTTTCCTAGTTGTTTTCAAATATTAAGCAAATACCTCAATAATTTTAATAATATTTTTAGAAATTTAATTTTCAAAAATGCAAATTTGATGGACCAGCAACTACAGGTCGTACGAAAAAGTAGTACTTATCCTAATGTCTAAACTTTCTCGTCCATTTTTTGTTGTAATTATTAAGAGTTAATATACTATTTTTTATGAGTGTTCGTTTTCTTTCGTTGAAATTTATAATTATAGGCTATCTTCTACAAAGTGAAGTGACCAAGTGTAATTAATGCCATAAAGTTTTAAAAAATTCATTATTTTTCTCCATATAACTTCAATCACTAAAGATTTTGAGATTGTAGATTATATATTATATAGATCGCAAATATTATTTGTAAATAATAACTTAACCGACGTAGATAAAATTTCTATGAGCTCAAACGATAGACATTTGGGAATATATGAAGCAGATATGGACGGTCATTATTATAACAAAATAAAACTTTCAGTTGAATGCAAATCCCCTCTTTGACATCCACCATCCCATCTGCCCTTTTTGACATATATAAAATATGTGGGCTAATTCTATAATCAACCGTTTAGAGTGTTGTCCAAATATCTAGATCTATTGTTACCGATGAAATTGATTCGCTGTAAACGAGTAGTTATCACCGATCGCTTCACATAAATCCACGTGTTCTAAATCAGGAACCGATAGGGTTTTATCAATATTGAGGAGCCATTACAATAAACGGATCGTGTTATACTGTGTAACATATATTCTCTTATCGTAATTGAAAGTTACTTTGACTTTAAATTATTTACTGCATATGTTGTTTGCTTTTTAAGATAACTAATTGCCAATTTGCCAATAATGTATGCTATATTAATTTTACTTAATACTGACACGAGTCCAATCACTTAACAGATAAGGAAATTAAATATGAATTATATAAACGTGAACTAATTGCATTATAATTAGATTAGAAATTAAATCTAAGATAAAGTATTCACGGTAGCTCATTTAAATAAAAATTCAATTTGACATTTTTTAACTCCATATTGCAAATAAACGATTAGCAATTAATTTTCTATTGAATCAAATTTTTGTTTTATATGTTATATAATTTGTAAGGATTTGAAATATTTCATTTAAACTATAACATACTTGATTGTATCTAAACAAACAACGATAACAAATCCAATGTTTAACCCGAGTAATAAAGTTAGCCGATGTGTTGTTTAAGCTTACCTGTAATCCTTACAAATAATACTGTTTTGAAACGTTCCGCTTAGTCACAGTAGTATTCGGATCTTCTAAAACAAATGGTTATTGCTTTATCTGTTAAGGAAAGTGTGCAGTGTGGGCGGTCAAGTTCCTCTGCTTAGTCTGCTGTTACGTTGTGGGGTCAGCGGTTCACTGGCTCTAGAGAATAGACAGGCCGCCATGATTCACGAAATTGTTTTTTAACTAACAGGTTGTTTATATGCTCGCATTTCCCAGTAATTGGTTTAAAGCCGATGTGGTTAAATTGAGGTAAAAATAAACTAAACATGTACCTATATAAAATTGGTTTGAGAACTTTATTGTCATTACTGTTAAATTGTAAACCACGTGTAGACGTAAAAATAGTTTAATAATATTTATAATATGTTTATTGTTTGTAAGTTGCAAAAAGTTCGCATCAGTTTTATATTGAGCAATCAAAGAAGTTATCTGTTAACGTTGTAGTGATAATTGTCAAAGGGCTCTTGTGTGTGCAAATCAGGAAATTTCGAAGATCCAAACATCACGAGACTACGTGAGTTGGCCGAACACCAAGTACACTCATAATATTTCTCATTGCTTGACTAAACATTGCACAAAACGTACAAATTTATGTACTTTTGTTAACTTTCATGGCTCCAACATTCTCAGACAAACGTGTATATTTTAACCAAACATACATAGAGCGATTTGTACCTATATACCAAATAGTATGACATATTTGTTTTCTTCAACTTGTAAAATTAAAGGACTATTACTCATTAACTTAACACATACATTATCGCAGATATGTTGGCTTATAAAAGTCAAAAAAATTAAATTGATTACCTACATGTACTAGTATTGTGATTATTTTTCATATCATTGAAAGACGCAGTTTAGTGAGTAATGAGGGACACCCTTGACATTAGAAAATTGGCGCTTTAGAGATTACAGTTTCGGAATGGAATTCAGATTATAATTTTATATTTAAACATGTTTGATCATAAAGATTTTATTAATTTGTCTAAAAAAACACTTTACTACTAAAAAGTAATTTCAGTTTTCACAAACTTTTTGTGTTTAATTTTAATTACCCAAAACAGGTGCTTCATTTAAAGTGAAAGTTATTTTATTTAATTTAGTATTGAGTTTAATTTTGCTGATTTATGTTTGTACCTGCCTACTGGATAATGTCACCTGCATTTAATCTTAAATTAAAAACAGATGAATGGTAACATATATCTTAAAATTTGTTAAAAAGTCATGTCGTTGGGCTGTCTGATGTAATGAAAATTATTGTAGGTACTTATTGGCAACTTGTGCGATGTCACAACTGTGGAATGTAAATATGCTATCGTTAAAATGAAAACAAATCCTTTCTTGTATCGTACTTTAAATTGTACTTAAATCACTCTAATACAATTACATATTATATAACTGATCATTATTCCATGTTAGTCGCATAAACAAGGGAATTTATAATGTACTGACAGCAACTAATCATGTTGTCGTTAGTTGTCCTCAATAATAATGTTTTGGTCGGGGTTCTTTACCATGTTAAAATACACAAACGTTTTAAAACCCAAATATATTATTTTTGAAAACTTCCTTCTTTGTTTCAAAACTAAAAAATTTAAACTGTATGTTAAAGTTCATTAATTCCTGTCAATATTTACATCTTAATTTGTAAAGATTGGTTTCAGCTTAAAATAACATATATAGAACACCGGTAATGTGACATAACGACCCTTTAACATCGATTTGAATGTTCTTCAAACGGAAATTCAATGAAATTTACATTCATAACATTTACACAACAAAATATAAAAAAGTAATATTAACATATTTTTATGATCATACTGTACGTGCCATAATATATTTTTATATTTTTGCTCTTGCCCCAATCTGAATTTTTTTCTTTTGATATCTACGAGTACTTTAGTATGAAGTTATCGATTTGATAAATCAATTGCGTTTCTATACATCCGTTTACAAGAGAAGGTGATTACAGCTCTTATGAGAAAAAATCGATTTCTCGTTTAAGAGCAGAACAGTAACGACCGTGCGACCTAAAGTGATCCGTTTTGCAAAGCACGAAAATTTAACACGAATGATAATGCGAAATTGCTAGTAAAATAAAAATAAATGTACACAATTAAGCTTGCAGCGCTGCATCTGTCAGCATTTCGAATTGAAATACCTGCAGATTGTACATGTAGGTCTACATTGTTATATCAAAAAATGCAATGTAATTATTCCACAAAGTAATCGTCGCGGTATTCATACATTAACAATATGGTACATGATCGCTTATTCGGAGAACGCCGATGTCGCTTTATAGTGTTAATAAGAATAAGAATGTCCGTCGCTGTAATTATTTTGCAATAATCCTAAATTACACATATAAAAATTAAATAAACATTAGTGGTTATTTTAAGACTTTATTATGCATTTAAGGATATGTAAAAAATCTGCACGTTATTATTTAGAATACATCATGATTAATGTTTAAAAGTTTAAAATAAACAATAATTTTAATATACCGAAAAATATCTAGTGCGGTAAATCATAAACAATTGTAGCTTTAAAATAATGAAGTCTAACTAAAAAATATTTATACAGCTAAAATTGACGCAAACATCATGTAACAACATATAAATAAATAAATAAATACTACGGACTGTAGATAACTAAATTACAATAATTTTGAGTTAACGGTTAATACGGAACCCTAGTAAACTAATTGACATCGATCTAGCACACCTATGCAACATTTCAGTTAATTGACGAATAGTCTCAACGGGCGCGATTGATTGATTTATTTAAGGTAATGATTGATGTGTCACGTATCTAACAGAGATTTATTTTAGCGTGTCCGCGACGCCGACAGATCTGACGCCGGCGAAGATTGTTAGTGACCATAACGCTTTGCTTATTTATTTCCTACTTAGGTTTTTTTTTGTAATAAATATTTTTTAATAATTTTGCTGGTTAAATAGTATAGCTGGTTATATAGTATAATTTTGCTGGTCATATAGTATGAACGGTTTTGTATGTTTACTTGTTTACCATCTATTATTATTAACGTATTACAATAAAAATGTATTGAAAATTCATTATCATCAATATTGTAATATAAATTCATGTAAGTCTATACGTCTGATAAAACTTTTATTATTTTAAAAATTTTATATTTTGTAATAATATTAATTAAGCTTTGAAAGTTCAGGCGAGATATTTGAAAGTGAATTTTTAATTAATAAAACAACAAATTAAAACAAGTTCCTAATGCCAAACGATATCAAAGTGCACACAACCTTGCAACTACCGAGTAATTAATATTTTATACATTCTTTACCACATATTTTTCCTCTTGACTAATTACAGTTTCAGATTAGAATTTTATAGCGAAACTTGCCTAGAGGTAATTATGTTATGTTTACCTACAAGTACATATTTAGTTGAATTGAAAATGTGGTTAATTATTTAAATTTGTTTATCGGTCTCGTTCGTGCTAAATAATGAACAATAAAACCATTCAATGTCCTATCTGCTGCAACCACAATTCGGAAAATCTCATACCTTGACCAAACCGCAAAATAAGCGTTGTATCCTCCATTAATAATATTAATAGAAACTAACGTGCCATTAAAATTACTTCGTAATGGTTACCCTCAGATTTTATGCACATACCTAAACACTTTTGCCTGGTAACAGAAATTCTTTAATACTTTATACGTATTTAAATGAAAGAAGTTTTGAAAAGAAAAGAGCAAAGCAACGGTTTATTCAAGTGTACTTATAGTCTCCGTTAAGAAATACATACATTATTTAAATCGTTGCGTGTTCTTTAAAAAGGATTACGTAAAAAATCGTGACAACTATATGCAGTTAGGAGTCTATTAGCCGCATTATGGGATTCTGTGTAGGGACGTGTTCCAATTATGTGTAGCTCGACCGTTGTAACTTGACCGGCTGTTACCATTTAACCGTTCACCATAATTAAATAATTGATATAATTACGTATCGAAAAATTTATTACTATATTACTAAATTTACATAAATGGTAAAGCCTACATCTATAAATAATTACGAATAGATTAAAATGCACTTATTTCAATTCAATCTAATTATGCTTTGTTTTTTAAATGACCCGATTATAAAAGATAAGGTAAAAAAGGTGAGAGTAGTTATCTAATCGATATTGCGGGTAGAACCTCGAATAAAAGACGAAACACGACTTTTGCTTAAATTCGTTTGAATGTATTTAAAATTCGTCTGCAATTTCGATTACATTATGTAAATAATTTAGCGGATACGTGGTGTCGACGTCTTGTCAATCTTACTTTTTGATAATTTCATTTCTGCCGTACATGTCTGCACTTCAGAAATAAATCGCGACATTAAATATCATGACACCCACAGACATTCGTAACCTTAATAATTTATTCGAAAGCAATAATTATCTTAAATAACAATTGTGTGATATTAAAAAATATCAATGCAATATATTTACGTTACGTAAGGTATTGATTGAAAACGTATGATTATATGTTTTTATTCTCGATCAATAATAAAAATGCCGTACATATGTATATGTCCCATTTACTATCATCTAAAATAGTATCCTACCTACATAAGAATGTATAAATATAACATAAGCTGAATCGTTGTAGCGTCAAGATGCGAAATATTCTTTAATTAAATAGCGTTATTATCGTTCCGCTTTATTATTTTTTGTAATAATTTTAAAACACTTACCGTTAGCCATTCCGTTTAAAACTCTTTACTTAATTCTACATTACTTCGATAACGAAAATTAGTCATACATAATTCGGTATTATAATATTGTAGAATTAAACAAAGTGATAATTATTATTTTACAAAATTCATTTTACGTACTTTCAATATCGAACTAAAATAGAAATTTTCAAAGTGAATAGAAATTTTAAACGTCAATAACAGCCGTTAAAACCTTTATGAGTACTTGATGCATTACCTTAATATAGGAGGTACAACCAGTACACCTACGCTATTTCCGTACTTAATAGCTTGCTTATTGTTCTCTCATACTGTTAGGGTATTTGAAAACAACACGCCATTACAAATTGTAAAGGAGAAAGTTTACACTGTTGTGTATATGACTCTATGTGAATTATAACAATATTGCTTATTGGCTCTAAATGGAAAATAAATACAAACCAATAGTTAATTGCCGTCATAAATATATCTACCTACTTAAGCGGGCATTTCTTTCAACACAAACGAACTATTTATATTTAATCTATGAATATTAAATTATTATGTATTAATAAAAATAGTACGCTGAGATCTTATTACAAAAGCTATTGTTAAATTATCAGATTTAATCAGGAATGTTGATGTTATCAATAACGAAACGTTAATCCGTCTTTTATTCCCGTTCTCACGACCGACGATCGTGACGAAAAAGTCGCTTAGATAGAATTATTTAATTGTTATGTGATATAATCTCAAACCCATAAGACTATTGTAAAATAGATTAAAAAGTCAGCGATATCACTTCCTCAACACAAGATGGCGACAAACATATTTTGTTTAACACCTTAGAATATGCTCTTGGTGGAACAGCAAAAAACTGTTATGAGCGGGTCTCTAGTCTGCCCGAGATAAATATTAATATGTAAATATCATCGTACGTGAGATAAAACGGGTAAGTCGGATTAAGCCAAGTCCCACGAAGGTATGTCGTTTATTTTCTCATTTGCGCTTTTGAAAATTTTCTTTTGTCACTTGCAAAGACATCATTATTCTTTGTCAGGCTTTGACAAGTAAAATGAGTAAATCTTCAAAAAGGGCATGGCAATAAAAAACTTGGGCAAGGATGCATTATATTTATAAAACAGTCATAAAACTTAACCAACTATTTTTTTCTCATAAGATAAAATATACTAATAAAACTTAGCATCGGTATAGGTATACTATACACATTTTATAGGTATATTATAGAGTAATAATAAATTGTTAACGTATTTATATTTTTAATGACTGCATGTATTTTTGTTTTTTTGTTACAATTAGTGAAAAACAAGCTGGACATGATCATAACCCGTGGTTTTATTTAAATGTTATATTTCATTATAATTTCCCAGAATCGTATTTTGTAAACTATTTAGCGAAATAAATATTTCTTTAAAAGCTTATCACTAAAAAGAAATACACAAACGAACGACGGAATCAATGCTTAAAATACATAACCTTATAAATACAAGATAACATCTTGTCGTAAACGCTCGAAAAGGAAATGTATAAATACAAAAAGTATCCCGCGAAATTAGACCCCCATTATCAAATAAGGGTTTCAAATTGGGCTCATTATAACTTCAAATTGTTTTTACAATGGTAATTTTGTTGTACGCCGTCCGACCCGATCACGAACTGTGGAGACGAACTGCAAGCTGCATTGTAATTAGAGGCATTCGAAACCAGTTGCTCCATACAAAAAAACAAATCAAACGATCAGACATCATCTCCATTGACGCACTATTTTTGGCCAATGAATGCGTCGTTACCTTACTGTGCCGAAGCACTCGATATATTAGGCACTTCATGATTAAATTTTCGTTTCATAATGGACAATCAGTAATTTATTTTTGATTTGGATCGTTGGTTTCCCATTTTACGATGACATTGTCTTCTTAATCACGATCATACCAAAATACATCTGTATATGATTGTAAAGAGAGGTTAAAGGCCCCAAATGTAACTGTTCCGATATAATTTAAATAAAAAATACATATCTCAAGCTTATTTACTATTCAAGGAAAGTTATAAAGGAAAGTACAAAAATAAGTTTTAAAAAATGTGAATCGAGAAGATCGTACATGGTCGTAAACTTCGCATGAATCTTATAAAAGCTTGGAAGCGTAGGCAGACCACCCTCGGGTAAACAAGTGCTTTAGCACACCGTTTTGCATC
>DVWF01000127.1:0-10406 GCA_018234925.1 Junonia litoralis
GAACTTATGTGACAACCTATTACAAAACATCAGGCGATGCTTTCCCGTGCTGGCGGTAGCCACTGGCTAGACTAACGTGGTCGCGATGTGACATGTGGCTAGTTCGTCTTGTTGCGAAGATATAAAAGTAAACATCTGATTCATATGGCCTTGGTTCACCTGGGTTTCTGTAATTTTTATAATTAAGCTAAATTGTTTTTAAACTTGATTCTACGGGAAATATATTGCAATTATTGAACAGAAACATATGTATAAATAACAATCCTTAATTATATGCGTGTGATGATTTATGAGTTACGTACGTATCATGTCACCTCGTGTGTGCCTAATGTTTTTACATATATAATGTACAGTACCTAACTCTAAATTTCTCAAAGCTAAGTATTATAATATCAAAGCAATTATTTAATTTCTGGTTTGTTTAGATTAAAATTCACAACAATGCCACTGTCTAATCTATACATACGAGTTTTAGATCTTTTAATTATCTAAAACTTTGCCATACAACATTTTATTATAGGGACTCGTAGTTTATCCAAAAAACAAGATAAACAGTTTTTTAGTCTTAAAACCTCCCTCCGCCTCCCACTTCCCGAAGTCAAATCGACTGTAATTTATTTCACCTTTCATATTTGTCGTATTCTCTACCATTTGCATTGGGTTTCATTCTACAATAAATTAGTTTTTTTTTAAACCTATTTGCACTGGTATATATAGTTGGTTCAAAAAGTAACATTGTGTTGATATTGTCAAGTGCTATATTAAATTGTGTTAGGTGTTATTTTAATTATCGTGTGCATTTACTGTAATTAGAATAAATAATTAAATGATTTTTCTAACTAGAATTTCATTTTTTATTCATAGGTCTGATTCATATGGAGGCAATATCGAAGAAACGCTCTAATATCTAAATCATAAACATTTACAAAAATAACGTCATTTAGCTTTATAAATTCATAAGGTTCAAGGAATAATATATAATTTATGAGGCAGCAATTTCGAAAGATAAACATAAAGACTCAATACAATTTTATGAATATAAGTGAAGGCTTTATTGCCTATATAGCAATAACACTCATAGCACGAGACTCTACTAAACTCAATTAAGTCGAAATAGTGGAAAAAACGCTAAACCATCGATATCCCACTTTCCAATTAAGATTAGAAAACAAATACTCTTATTAATCAATCGGCGTCTTTAACTTTCTTTCTAATCTTTTTTTAACGTCAGAAAAATAGGACTGTATTATTTCTTTATTACATAATACAATAACGACAACACAACAAAATTCAAACAAAAAATTTTCAATTGGTTTACAGTAGGTACTTAAATATTATAACCGCATGATTTCAACTCGTGTGGAAATAGTAGAAAATTAGAACTTTGTTATACCTATTATATCTATAATACAATAAGGACAAAACAACAACATTTACAAACTAAAATTTAAAACAGTCACGGTACGGAACGGTACATACATTCTACATAAAACTATGACCGCGTGACTTCAACTCGTAGCAGCATTGTATCAATAAGACATCCGTAGACGACGAATTCGAGTTCCATTTGTTGAAACCGATATTGCTCCGTAATATTAGATGCATTTGTTTATTTTATTATTTTGTGTTATTCCACACGTGGGGAAATAATATTGATTTGATTTTTAAGTTTAATAGATGCATTTGGTATAAGGTCGGCGACACGCGAATGTTCCACCGCAGGAACACCGCGCTTATTTGAAAAGTAATCTTTTCTTTAAGCGACACTCCCTAAGATTGCATTCGTACCATTCGCTCCACTTCCGAGATATATTAAAACTAGTGTTCCAATATTACATTTCAAGTATAAAAAATATATCAAAACTATTTGTTGGAGAATTATAAAAACATGGAGGATAGTTTGTTGTGAGCACTCGTAAATCACTGTAAGTAGCAGTAGTTTTTAAATATGACAGTTAACTTTAGCTTGATTTATTTGTCTCTCCAAGTTTACATTTTAGTTAAGTTATAAAATAGTTCATGGAAGATCATAAATTAAATTTACTTTCCAGAGATATCGAGTAAGGTTTAAAATAATACACAAATAAAATGTTAAAACCGTTTCTAATAAACACATCACGTTACGCCATAGTTATTGCAAAAATAATATATTTCTATCAAAAATCTTATTTTAACACAAAACAGAAATAATATGTTTCAGTAATAAGATAACTGGTCGTGTCGCGCCATTAATTCTCAGAATGTAAGTACAACATTTCATGTATTTGGCTGAACACCAGATTTCGCCGCAGAACAGTTTTCGGAAGAGTATCCGAAAATTTATACGCGTGACTTTGCTTTAAATCTTTAAATAAACCTAAGTAGGAAAGTGGAATTTATGGTGTCACTTAATTCTAATCGACGAGTGCGTCCATTTTATAGATACGAATGTGTAGGTATGTGTGTCTGCAAAATGAAAAAAGACATTTAGTAGATAGTTAAATTTATTATTTCCATTATTTAGACAATATTGATAGGTAACCATTATATGTATATGATAGTAAGTGTTAGTATTCTGAATAGTCGTTTAGGGTATTTTCAATAATACGTTTCCCAATTCCGATTATACGCCATTAAGTTTTTCAGTATTCAAAATAAGGTTTAATTCATTCATATAAGATAATAAACAAAGGCTTTAAATAAATTAGTTACATAAAATACATACATAAGATAGAACATACGTGTAACTCAAACTGTACCTTCGGAAATGTAAATGGATAGCTTCATACAGCCTCTTCTAACTCACGAGTTCGTCTCGTTCAGATCGTCGCATGCACAGCTCATCTGTTACCGACGCAACTTTGTGATGAATCATTTTAAACTTTTTAAAACCACCTACTTATTGTACCTCGTGGAAAAATTTTATAACTTTCTCAGATACTAGAGGGATGTTTGTAAAACTTTTTCAAATGACATTAATCCTAGTAATTTCCTGACTTTAAAACTTTAACACTCTTTTTAGAAAGTTGAAAGTGCTTGCTCGGCGACTACAGTCTTTTAAGAAAACGATTTTGTCTTTAATGCTCTATCACTTCGGAGTTTTTACGAGCTTTGATGATATCTTTGAACTAATAAATAAAAAAAACGCCTCTTAATAATTTCGGATCTTAAAACAAACATCATCAAAACAGAATGTTTTTTCAATTTTATGAAATAATATGCTTATTCATTATTAAAAAGGTAAATATAATATTTTTCATTTTCCGATTCTTTGTTGTAAAAGATAACCGATAAAAAATCCAATCACATACGCTAGAATTGCTTTCAGAATTCAAACCTATTTTCATTAATTTCTGCACAACTTATTCAACTTGTAAAATGTAAAAAATTTGAAAAATACTTTATAACAACAAATCAAAACAATACAAGCAAAATTTCATTATACCTTTACTTCTAGGGAAAAGTACTAAACCTTTTCAGTATAACCATAAGGTGATTGCAAAAGTTTTAATACAATTGTCCAACTCGACAAAAACATAGGGAAGGGAATAGCGGGTTTACTTGCGAACAAACAGGTAATAGCGGTCTCTTCAGATCCAATTTACTCTGATATACCAAAATAACTTGTCCTTTACGCAATTTTCGTCAGGCTTTCTTGTTTCCATTTGGAGGAAATTTAATTATTTTAACTTAAATAATTCTTTTAAATAGGTATTAAATTATTCAAAAGAAAAGTGAGATATTCCATTACAATTAGATACATCATCATAGAATTACATACCTATAATGACACATTAAAAATAATTTGAATATACATACATCTTATGTATGTATGTCTATGAGATTATAGAACGTACGTCTATAAGAAATTGTGAAAAAAGTAAATCGGTTAATTCGCAAGGACCCTCTCCCTATTTGAAGTTACTACCTCTTTTTGCTTAGTAGGGAAACTTTTAGGTGTAGGGCATTATGAGTAAATATATTTTCCTTTTGTAAGTATATAAGTTCTATCAATTAAATAATATGGAAAGTCGTAAAAATATAACAGAATCACCTGCCTGCAAAGTAACCATTAAAAAAGTACAGTCACGAGTATAAATATATACAAATGGACAAGTACAAGACTAATACGAGTATATGCATTTAATGTTTCTATCTACATACTATATTTCATGGAAATATATTATTGCAGCATTGTCCACGTGTATATATTTATGCTCGTGACTGTACATATTACAAAATTTGAAATATCAACAATTAAACGTTAATACAATTTTGATTATTAGCTAATAACATTTATTTTTGTATTTAATAGTAAGTAGTTCCTTTCTTGTAGCAAAATATCAAGTTGCATGCATTAAAAATTGCAGTGATATCTTTCACCGACAAGAAACGTTTTGGCAGACGTTTTCTAATTAGGTGTCCGTCTCAACTCGCGTTACTTGAAGTTTAATTGCTCTATTGCTCGTCATTTGACCCGTTCACTTGATACATTTCAAGTGCTAATTAATCTATGTTGTTTAAATAAAGTAGCTGTATTCGTTTAACTTATATAAACGGGTAAACATCAATTTCAGTAATAGATCAATTTCGGTGGATTTATCTTCGGTAGTCTCAAGAAACCGCAACCATCCTTTTGGGAGTCGCAGCTGATTCTAATACTCGAAAAGATGAATAATTTGCATAACAAATAGCATCGTCCATCACGCGTAATTTCTAATATTTTTCTTTACCACAATTGTTCGATTAACCAACTGTGGAATCTTATTAATATTGTTGTATTTCCGGATTGTATAATTTTGACTAAAGAGTAAGCTGGGATTGTTTTATATAAATCAAGTTAGAGATAGATATATCAATTTTTTTGAGATTCCCACTCACTTCTTGCACAATTTTTAAAAGTCATCCAATTTTATGAGCACATTACTTTATATTAGTGAAACAATTTCACATGATACATTATCTAAACATGTTACACTAGAGGGTAGTCAAGGGGCGGCGGACAGATTTGTGTAGTGAGAACTAAGGCTTCAGTAACCATAAAATGCCGAAAGCTTTTTGAACCACAGTTTAACTTAGCATATTTAGGACACAATTTGGAATTATGTTCTGGATAACATCTATTATTAAAATTTTAATTGGATTTTTTAAAGTCAAACACTTACTAGACTATGTTATTACGATGTTTAACGTAGTAAATTAAAAACAGCACATTGAATGGTTATTATTTTTATTATAATATATTACAATTTAAATGATATTTATCATACCTATACTTTTAAGATTAGAACATTGTAATTAATTACATGAATATTTAAATTGAATATAACCAAAGAGCAAATGTTGATACCAGACACCAGAAGATATTTTATAAATGAAATATTACAGCCAATTAAAAATCTAAGACCACTTTACTAAAGCTGTAATAAATTGCGAAATTAACAGCAGTTACTTTAACTTAATATTCCTTCACACCATGTTCTGACTGTAAAATAAATCTCACACTTACTTCCAGTAAGATTATATATGCGGAGAGCATGAAATAAACCGAACGGCGCCGTCTACGATCTCCGTATCAGTGATTTATGAATTTCATTCCACTTGAAACAACTGCTTTCTTCGGGTTTTTCTTTTTCAACTAAATGAGGGTAACGAGCATCTTGCCGCAATAATGGAACGCCGGGGAATTACCGACTGCATACAGAATGGCCGACGGAAAATTGAAACCACGAACTTTTTCATCTAGAAAATATCTTAAGCTGGTATTCCTTCTGTTTTACGACCGAGATAAAAATTCCTCTTAAGAAGAATTTTATTATCCTTAATATTTTAAATCACACTTTTGAAGCGTTCGCGCCAGTCGCGCTGAACTTTAGTTCTTAACGTTTTCAGTGAGATTTTCTTCCTGCCACGGATAAAAAATGCATTCTTGAGTTATGATTTGGCGTTATTTCCGGCTTGTTCGAACATTATTTTAAGAGAAATGAAAATAACGTAATCAAATTTTTTTATAAAATTATTTTAACGATTCTTTATATTGTTTGCTGGCCGCTCAAGCCAACAACAAGCCAAGCTCAACAATATTGTACATACAATATTGTCATCACATCTTTACTTTATTCATGTATTGTGATCTTTTACGTTTTTTACCCTGAAGGTTTAAATTATTTGTTGTGTATTCAATATTTACTCTAATATATTAAAATTTATTATATTAAGATTTTTATTATGAATTAGCGGTGTCACTTTTGTTGCGTCTACGACTGCGTATGTGTGTGTGTGTATGTATGGGCCGGCTCGACCGAAGTGATACCACGCCCTTTAAAAAAATCGGCGTAAAATGACGCTTGCGTCGTATTTCGTCGTCGTCGAATAAACAGTTTAAATGATTTATCAAATTAATTTCTGTCTTATTGGCATCATCGAAATCAATATACGAGTAAAGAGGCTCGAGTAATATGTTTTTGTTTGTATTTAACAACGCTAATGCGTCTTAGCTGCAACTCGCGGATTTCAGGTAAATAATTCTATAAATATGTCGAGAAGAGAAAAAAATCGAATTTATATAAGAATATATTGGGTAGAAAAATGTTGTAATCTAAAAAAGGCGATATAATAATCTAGAAGCAAAAATGTTTTGTTTTCATATTTATAAATTTATTTAAAGTAACTTACTTAAAATTTCCCATTGTTTCCTTTCTGGAGAACTGGAAAATAATTACTTATTGGAAAGGAATACGCTTTATATCATTCTAAAAAAACATATTCCCGTTGAGAAAAGATCCTCACATTTTCTGCAAATTGCAGAAACATAACCCTTATCGAAAGACTCGTATTTTACCGTAAAGCTAATAATCTAACTCCTTTTAAGCTTCATATCTCACTAAGCTTCAGCATCGAATGAATATCATCACACTCGAGCAGTGTTGCCAACCCTTGAAAAGTTTCCCCCTAAAAGTTATTCGTAAAAACACTATACGACAAAATAATAATAATTAATATTATAAAAAATAGGGAAAAACTTTTTTTCTTAACATTATGTACCATTTTTAAGCCCGCCCTGGTGTAGTGATGCTGAATATGCCGTTAACGCCGGCAGTGGCGTGTTCGATTTCTGCTCGGGCGGGGTATTTGTACAAACATTTGTCCTTAGGTCTGGGTGTATGTGCTTGTGGGTTTTCCACCGTGCCACAGAGATCACTTAAAGCAGGTCCTGGTTGCTATCACAATCACTTAGTAACGATCGTTACTGATAGTAGGTAAATATTTTAGTACAAATGTTCACTGGCTAGCCCTCTGGATTGCGGAGGTCGGAAGGTAATCGCTCTTCTTTAAAAGCAGTAACTTATCAATACCTAGACTAGAAAATCAATACCTAGACTAGAAGAGACTGGTTAATTCCAAAAAATGCTAGGGAGAAGAGAGGACTATTAAAGCCTCAATAAAACTCTACATTACCCCCCCAAATAAAGTCCCTGGTCGAAATTTTTTTTCCCAAATTTTCGGGGGAAAACCCGTAAGTTGGTAACACTGCTCAAGTGATTTATCTCCGTCAGCAATATTGTCGTGAATTATGCGCTATCTGCAACGCACATTATCCGCACTCACGATCGGTACTCACTCGATGAATGTCCTTCACATCCCTTCGTAGTTCATCATTTTGTGCCATAGAGTCAACAAGAATGGTAGAAGGCTTGAAATTTATTATGGAAGTAAAAAAAATATTTAAATATTTTCTCTAGTAATAACTGTGTCCAAATAAAGGACATTATAAAACAAAATCCGTTCTAGAGGTAATATAAATAAATATACTATGCCACAGACACCGGGGGTTTAAAAACCACCTTTATAAGTACCCTTAAAGCTTGTGTTTTTGTAGCTTGTAGCTTGTATGGTTTTGCTCTAATTATTGTTTACAAAATAGCCGAAAACGATAAGTTAGTAACTCGCCATAAATTAAATACATTTACAGTAAACCTGTTTCTTCTAAAGATATTCAGTATCGTAGCATGACATCATTGTGCTCCCCTTCGCTCAAGGTCTGATGTCTGCCACTTATGTTGGCATCAGATCGATCGCAACGACTAAATAATCGACATGGCTTTCTTTATCCTCATTACGTTTTCTGAATTATTATTAAGGTATACCTAATTAGAGATATTTAAAAAAAGACTGAGTAAACGCATAAGTTTTTTTTTATTATTCTAATGTGTTTAATAACTAAATATGTATAATAAATAATATATTTTTATATGAATTTAATTAAACCTTAATAATTTAACTTGTTGTTAATCAGCGTTGCCCATATCTTATGTACCATGTACTCCCATACAGGTGATATCTCACTGAATATGATATTTCATATTCAGTGAGCTTGATTAAACTCGTAAATATCGATGCCAGATGGCGTAAGACATTATGAATTTGCAGGCAAAATAGAATGTTTAATCTTCACTTACAATATAATTATTATTAATTATTATCTTTAACAAGATAATTTCAGATAAATACTTTTATTAGAGCTTTATTAATGAGAGAGAGAGAGAGCATTATACTTAGTAGAGACAAATTTTATGTTTTTCTTTTTGTGGCGTAAAACTGTAAAATGAGTAATAAATAATTTAAATACTAAAAATAATACGTTTTGTAGTAAGTACTTTTGTTTCGTCGTATTATTCTATAATATTTTCAAATTAATCTTAAACTTTATTCGTTTATCACATCTCATATATATATTATACATTTTTAAATATAAAATACAAAAATTATAAAATATATTTAAAAATATAAAATATAGAGGCCAACCAGTGGCGGGCTCCAGAGTGAGGAACTTCCTCACTATACGCGCCGTGCCGAGGAGTACCGCCTTTTTCAAATTAATTATTATTTATGTTTCCAATAAATAAAGTGACAAATATTATAATCTGTATACAGGATCCCAGAAAGAAGAAAGTCCCAGAAGTATGGATCAAATCGAACAGGGGTGAAGGGGAGAGGTCATTTGCCATCTTCTGACCTCAAAAGTTGTAATCCAATTTTTTGTAGTTTAAAAATTATATCGATTTTAGTATTTTTTCTAAATCTTACACAAAAATGTTAATCAATAAATACAATAATAAATAGACCGAAAAAAATCATACCAATCACCCCTGTTTGGTTTAATCCATACTTTCTGGGATATCCTGTGGATATAAAATCAAATTTTCTTTTGAATAATTTTTTAAATATATTTTCTGTGATTCATATAAAAAAATGATACAGAAACTAGCGAAAAACATTACAGTATACATTAAACTAACGTCTGATAAACATGAAAATGAAAATAAAAATATTACGAGATAAACGAATACGAAGATTTACTGCCTGAAAGTGACAACAATAGAGTGAAGTTAGAATGCGAAGTTTTATGTAACATCCACTACAAAGGTTCTCTTTTGAATTATTTTTCATAGAAAAACATGTAAATGTTATTTTATAAATGTATTTTTTTTGTATCTCGTAATAAAAAAATGTCCGTAAGATAAACAAAACTAAAAAATAATAACTTGAGGAAAAATATGAGAAATGAAGAATAAAATATAAATAAACAAAAAAAAATGGAAGATGTCTTGCTATTGAATGTAAATTAAAATTTTCGAATAAGAAAAAGTCACCACGACCGTCTTCCGCTTCCACTTTAAAAGATAAAAAAGAGCTCACATCAATAGGGAATGTTGTTTTTTTGTATTATAATCCTGAAATTTAAAGCGACATGAAAATTTTCCTCCATACAAAAACTCGAGTGCGGTGGGTACTCCACTGTATCCACTAGAGTGAAGTGGGCGAAATGCAGCATCCACAAAATAACATTTACTTAAAAGTCTGCCTCTCTTTACGCTTCGACACGAACCAATTACAACTTTATGCCACACAAAATAAGGTTATTTTTAGCACGGATTAAGATTTTTATTAGAAGCGATTTTTTAATGAAAGTCTGTGAAGTCTGGCTGCATACAAGTGGAGCCGCTTCGTTATCCGACTGCAGCAGGACTGGGCTAATTGTATACTTATCATGTGGAGCACCTAAAATAAAATATAGAATGTTTTACAGGAAATTCAACTTTTTTCTATTTTCCAGGAATAGGCATTTAATAGATCTCCACGTTTAAATTTCTCGCAGCATCATTTTATATGCTAGAATGCCATTGCCAGCCCGTCCACACGAAAATTTTATTACGCATCTTCACATCACGGTTTTTTGTCATCTTAAAGTTTAATATTATAAAGGTAAAATAAAAAATAACTCGAAAGTCAATTAATCTATACATATAATAAAATCGTAGAAAAGTCTGTTCGTCTGTTCGTCTGTTCGTCTGTTTGTCTGTTTGTCTGTTTGTCTGTGTGTTTGTGCGCGCTAATCTCAGAAACGGCTGACCCGATTGCGATGA
>DVWF01000128.1:0-10402 GCA_018234925.1 Junonia litoralis
CCGTTCCGTTAGAGTCGGTTTGCAGACCAAATGACTTCCAGCTATTTAGGTCAGAATACGGTTAAACTATCGGAATGGAAAAAGGCTTCTAAAATACTACTACGGTTCCAGCAACTCTATTTGTAATATTCGCATTGAGAATTAATATTTTGTATTTTGCAAATACAAATGCGAGTATAATGTAAAATTTCTAAAACTTTCATGCGAAAAAATATACGCACGGCTTTTAGTTTCAAGTAAGGCTCTTGACATTTTCGTAGATAACTTCTCGTTTTCAATTTCCCATTTATTTTAGCTAAGACAGAAAGCAATATATCAAGATAAAAGAAAATTTTACTTGAACGATCAGAAGATCAATGAGCGATCTAGTAAAATTTTCAAAATTATCTAACGCTGTTTTTTTAACGAAGCCATTATAATTTCGCCATGTGCGTCTGTTTGTCTGACTGTCGCGGTTTTAAGATCGTTAACAGAAACCGGTAAATCGGCATGAGTATACGTATAAATTAAGCTGACAAAGCGGTAAAAAAAACTAATGAAGCTAAAATATAATATTGTTGACGTGCTATAAAAATATTTAAAACTTATACATATATATGTATTCATAAATAAATATAATAAACGTCACGATCCATATAAGAAGACTTAAATAAAATATCAAATGTATGGATGTGGATCAAAATTTTACAAACAAAGAAAAGTTTATTACAAGTTTTTTGGATCAGGTCAGGATAAAATATTTCGGCATTATTTTTGTTTGTTAACGTCACAACTGTGTACGAATTCCATATGGCGGTATTAAAGTCATTCTTATTCAACAAAAACTCACTTCGCTTGTAATGTAACCATACATATAATTTTGAAGGACGCTGATATTTTATTATATTCTACCCGAAAGTTTTACTTACGAATCTACGGCAATCCCAAACTAATGAAGTTGCTGTAAATTCTTCCAGAACGAGTTCTTTTGGGGTTTACACAAACATGTGACGAATCATAATGGAGAAATATTCAATATACTTGGATTTTAGGGAAATTTGCATATTTATAAATACGTACGCTTGATATGAAAAATTCCTATAGCGTAAAAATTTGCATTTAGAATGTTTTGTCGGATAACTTTATAAATAATATCTGATACTGATTTTAGTATAAACATATTTCAATTAAATAAATAGATACAAAATAAATCAGATAGCTGAACTATCGTAGCTAGGTGAGTTGGATATAATATGAAAATTTTGCCAATAACCACAAATGTATCACCTACATACGTACCTATATATATATAAAATTTTGGCTTATTTCATTTAGTGATAAACTCGACGTTGACTGAGTGGGAAGTAAACACAAGGAAACTAAAATGTTGTATGGTGCTAATAGAAAACAGTTTTCGGTAAAAACAAATAAAATTACTTTAAATTACCAATATTTGTTCTTCTATTTGAACGTGCGAGTAGCTATTAATGTAATTAAAAAAATAAACATGTAATTAATAAAATATGGTAAAAAATATTAATACAATGATACTTAACAGAGTAGCTTTTTCTACTAAATTGTTTTTAATTTGAAATATAATCAAAATGTAAAACATTAAAAGCAAACAAACAAAAAAAACATGTCTACGGCGACACAGGCACCGCGGCTCATTGAGCATAATTAATAAGCAAGAGACAGATAACAAATGAGATTCAGTGTTAACGTAAAGCTCCACAAATTGCAGGAAACATTAAAAAAAAATATATTTTTTACACAGTAATGTGTTTACCTTATCAGTCTATGTATATCGGTTTATACGTTTGTGGCACTATTCAGATCTACCGTGTGAGCCGATTAATAATAATAATAAATAACAAATCATTTGATTCTTCATGACGAAATAAAAAATAAATAAAAAATCAAAATGGCCGATACCATAATGTGAAAAAAAAATGATATACTACATCAAGTGCCTAACTCAAGGATACCCCATCCTTGAGTAGGTATATAAAAATTATTTATAGATTTCTTGTATCGTTTTCCAATCTGAATTTATAATCTTTGAAGATCTATAATGATTTAAAAGCTTTTTGTGGGTACTGCTGACATGGTAGAGGTAAAGGATAGATAATGTAGACATGTCTGTAATACCTTCCAAAACTGAGTCAGTTGTAGTTTCTTTAGGTTATAAGTTATGGTTAAAAGCTTGTATAAATTCTAACCTATTTTCAACAGAGATCTGCTCTTCCCGAATGTTTATTAACAGTCATGCAATTGATCAATTATCTTGTTAATAAACTGCGTCACGATCAATGTGGTTCTACCACATAGAGGACAGACGTCAATTAAATATATGTATGTAGGTATGAAATAAAATAAATGCTCATTTTTTGTACTCTCTCAAGTTTATAATAATATAGAGTAATAAAAATAATTTTAATTATTAGATAACAAAGTAAATAACTTAATACATAAATTAAATAAACAATAATAACTTCATATAAAACAGCAACGTTATAAAGTTTTATTAAACAAATGGTTCTCACGAGTAGCTTCGTAGATTTTTATCTTTTTTATTTGATTCGTTTCAAAGAGATTCTTTCCTGGAAGCCGTCATACAATTCATAAATTAAACGAAAAATATGCAAAATGAGTACCATATTTCCAATGTTTAATATATATCCCATTTAAAAAGTTACTTCTTAGAACACGAATAAACATTATAGTTATTATATAATAAATGCTACGTTACTTAATATATATATTTTTTATCTTTTTATGTATTTTAATTTATGATCCAAACTGAAACTAATTATTTACATTATTATCTTTGAGTTAAAAACATTAAAAAAAGTATAAAAAAAACCTTTATTAAACCTTAATATTTTGTTTTATTTGTTCACATATTTTTGGTACAGAACGATACTTTTTCACACTAAGAAATAAATTATCTAAATATTATTAAGTATACAAATCTTAAGTCTACAACAACGAGAGCTCCAAGAAACTACCGAATCGATTTTGATGAAATATACCTATATGCCTAAATAATAGTTCATTCAAGTATTACGTAACGCAGTTTGGGGGGAGAGGAGGGTCTTGTAAAACGTTACAGTGCGTTATGGGGCCGGGAGGGGGCTAAACAACAACGCGTTACGTAACGACATAATTGTGATTTTTAAACAAAAATGGTCTCGAAAATTCTTGAACGACCCCTAACCAAGTTAGCGTAGATAAATCCCTAAGTTAGCATAGATTAAAATAACCAAAAATTCTGTTTATTTCTATACATTTCACGTTGAATTATTAATATGCTTTTTTTTAAGTCGATTAAATTAAATATTTAATATCGATTCCCATGCTAGACTCGTCTCGTCATGTACAGATGTAGGTCACGTCAATTGAGTCAATACGTTGCAGCGACCGCTTGGAAGTTAGCCAAACACCTAAATTATTTTCGAAACCTCAAAACTTATTTTATGAAGGCAGCGAATATCGAATACATTTATATTGATTTAAAGCTTTGCATATTGTTAAAATTTTTAAAGTCATAAAACGCACGTCTCGACTTTAAAGCTTCTTAAATACTCCGGTCTATTTACTGCGTTAGCATCACTTTCGGGGAAGTTTACACATAGTTATATTTGTACCGTCTTCATTGTGGTGGCATGAATTGACGATAAATATAAAATCGTTCGTTCGCATCGCCTCCATTGAGATGCTTAGGAAACGACGGAACAAAGTGCCGATTAGATTCGTTAACGACCAACACTCGTGGGAGTACAACTCTATCGATTTATTTTGATAATAAAAGTAAGTTTCTATCGCTAATAATAAATTTCTTCTGGGTAATTAAAAAAAAATAGATATTATGATAATTACATATGGTGTAGACGGTACTATTTTCGGTATAAATTCTTATAGGAACTAAAAAGCAAAACAATGTTTTACGACTTGTTACAAATATTATATTTACATTAAAGTTTTAACCTTCTTGGTCAGGGTAATAATTTTGGCAAAATATTTATACAATAAAGTTTAGATTTAAATGGCAGTGTGAATGACGCAAAACTATACGTTCATATTTATCATCTTCGATATACCTACTTTGAACAAGAACAAAGCATGTTCCAAACACGTAAACTTATCAGATCTTCCAATGAAATTTCACAACAGATTTACGACGCTCTCTTATACTGTTTACACCTGAAGCATGTGATATTGTATACAAATATTATGTCAGATATTCAACAACGTTGTTATGTACTATGTAGTAACAAACCTGTAATCGTAATGTTTGAGGTCAGAATATTAAGGAACGGGGATGTTAGAAATGTGATGAGCGTAACAGACTTATTTAAGATTTGAAGAACATTAAAGATTAATTTATTAGAGTGAATTAATTATAAGTTCTCTTCTTACATACATGCTGCATCGCTTAATTTTTTTTATCTTAAAAATATATATCGTGCTATAAATCGCAAAAACTTAAACGCATTGCGAGCAATTCTTTAAAGAGTGCATTAAAAGTAATATTATCTAGTAATAGGTAAATGTTGGATAAAAGACGTTTCATTTATTAAACAGAAAGTCCAAATTAAGCCCCTTTAAAAAAATGTAAAAAAATATGGATGGAGATTTGACTTTTAACTTCTACGGGTTAAGACTTTTCTCCAGTCCCAAAGATAGCAGTATATTATAATGGGATAACATTACGACTATTGACCAATACGTCATCAGGATGTAAATGGTCAGTAATGCCCAACATTCTGCACTTTTAAGTACCATGTTAGTGACAAACGACGATGGTTCATTGAATCTACACTGCTACTTTGTTTATTAATGTCAATCGAATAACGATGTTGTACAATACGATGTACTCGTATACATTGTACACAGACCGAACGTGCTCATTTAAGACTTGAGCAGATTACGTCTGGTAACTGATTGTAGAACGACCTATTTACAGAGGTAGATGTTCACTGGAATTTCTAGTATAGATAATTGAAACGAAATCAGTAAACAGTAACTATACTTTGTAAATAAATATATTTGGATCTTGATTAAGAAAAACAAGTGGAAATAATAGCCAAAACATTCAAAACACAAGATCCAAATGTCATTATTATATCGAGAATAGTCGGTGATCAATTAAAGTTATAATAAATTAATTTAGGGTTAATAGTTTTATCGATTACCTCTAATAGAGAAATGAAATACTTTTGACGGTATTACAACTTTGAAGACTGATAGATAGTCTATTTATCTATAAGGTATAGATAAATAGGCTATCAGATTTAGAACAACAATAAAAACGTTTAAGATTGTACAAACAAACAGTTATAAATCATTATTTCTTGAATTGGAACTATGGTATGTAAATTCTCCTAAAATGATGCACTGACCAACAAATAACAATACGCATTTTTCGCCTTAATTCGTTTGTTTACATCATTAAAGGCTAGTCATGTAACACAATCACCGTCATTAGGATAATTATAGTGTCGATTTATATGTGTGCCAGTGGCGCATTTTTACGTGTTTTGCCTGTGGTTTTAAACTATCCACTTACCAGCGTTTGTTAAGAATAACTGGAATACTAAGGGATTATACATAACATAGACATTCAACAATAAAAGTATGTTCTAAACATATAGTTACAAACATTGACCAAGTTTATGAATGATGTCGTAGAAGTTAGCTGTAGTGATTGCGCTGCTCCGTCGTCGTAAAATCATCTTGTAAATTCTAGGCCACTAGAATATTATATTCACAACGAAAGTGGTATTAATATTTTATTGCGATCATAAACTTATAATAGCAATAATTTATTCACATAATAATTGCCTTGAAACTGGGCTGTCAAAAGGATATCCTGAACTTGTTTTCTAATGTTTCCGCTTATTTTGGACTGATCAATATTAAATCAAACAGAATTGGGAATATTTTAATATTTGATAAACACTCCCGGTCAAATCAACCTAAATCTTCAAAATGTCGCCCAGAATGGTTTCTTTAGTCATAACTATCAAAATCAATATCAAACATGTTACCATGTGATTCCTCAACGTCCCCATTATGAGGAGAAAGGAGTGAATCAGATATCTCAGTATTTACACAGAAATTACAATGTGACTCAACATTTATTAAAAGTTTAGCTTTCTGAAACAACATTAATATTAATTTTATGAGCTCAATAATAAAAATAAAAAGATGTAGGCTATTTAGATTTTTGTTTGCTTTCGTTTTTAGTTATTACCAAGAAAGGAATTGTTAATTGGTGTAGACCGCCTATATTAACAATTATTCTCAAAATTTTAGCCAAAAATTAAGATTAACTATGTTTTGTTCAGCATCAATGCGTCAATTGTAAATTATACTTAGCATAACGATTTGATATCAGGATATATTGGCACCTCAAACTCTTTATATTTCCAAGAAAAAACATTAGTAAACCATTCAAACGCTTGCTATAAATCTCTTTAGGAGCAAATTTTTTCAACATCAACAATTCCAGTGCAATCTTCACGGATGGTATTCCGCTCAATAACAAGTCTTTATAAACAAAAAGTGCTTCAACTTGGAACAAAACATTCATTTATTTGCGAAAGACAATCGATAAGTGATCTCCGCTGGTTTTATCGGCGTCCATCGGCACAAAAACAGAAGAATTCTTTGTTTTGCTATGCAATGTTTTTCAGCGTGTTTAGTAATAAGAAGACAAATTGCCTGGATTGCTTTCTTTTTTATTTCGAAATGTGCCTGGCTGTTTGTTCAGGTGTTTCACGGTTGTGATCGATATTCTTTATAACATTGTTATAATATTTGCAATAAAAAAGCTGTCATCAAAGTACATTATATTATGTGTACCATAAAACTCTTCCATTCGACAACTCTTCTATCGTTGACATAGCTAACTTTGTCGCCTATAGAAAAATAGACTGGAAACAAAATCCAGCAATTAAAATACCAGAATATAGTTCATATGTATTTCTTTCTTTAGAACTATCAACTTTTAGCGGATTAACACATTCCGATTGGGTTACGATTATTGGATTACGTGGCATTTAGGAACAGGTAATTGCAAAAATGTCACGGCCAAAAGCGGTATTAATGTCCAGCCGCGAAGTATTTACGTTCATATGTCATTTTGTTTACGCTTTTTATTTCTTATCATTCGATTTAATAAAACGTGATAAATTAAGATTTGTTAATAATTTTATCAGAGGCGACTAATAATTATGTTACATAGTATAATTTTTGTGGTTTTAGTCAAGATTTTTTTTGTATCGTCTACGTCGTATACCTACTGTAGTTTCAAGTTGCAAAAGCATCTGAAGAGTGTTTATCTTTTATACTAGCATAAAGCCTTAGTAATTTGCATATTTGTTTACCAATTGTGTAGTTTCAACTGCTTGGCTTTCCTCTTTACTATCTAGTCGAGCGTTAGATTAATTTCAGTTAATTACTTAATCTCTGACATTTACATGTATGATTAAATCCATTGGATAATTATGCAATTCCCAATGTTATCCAATGATCTGAGATAATCGAAGATTGTGACATATGTCCCTTCAGACGCCGTGTAAGCCACTAACCGATGAAATGCAATATGCATTTGACGCATACAATTACTGGTAACTAATATAATAATGGCATAATACATGTATTCAATATACCTACGTAATGCTGTCAAGCGGTTACAGATCCCCTTTGATACATTGAAGTGAAATGGATTATACATCAATTTGTTCTGATATGAAAATGACTTGGACCAGAATGAAGAATGTTACCTACATTCTTCAAAGACATGTTAATCATAGCATTAAACAAAGATAAGAATTATAGAAGGGACCCTACCGATTGAAATAATGTATGAATAAAACATTATTTTTTTTAGACATATGATAAAAATAGCTCGGAATAAAACTCATTAAATCTTTGCGAAAAATTTTATGAGGAAGCTTTAATTGGTATCTCAAAGTAGAAAATATCTTTGAATATATTTGGACCAGGATAATCCTTGGGCAAGAGATGATACCAGATAACATTGACAACATGACGCTGGAACCACCATACATTCATAATACAATTACGTAATCCTGTAAAGTATTCCTCTTATACGGTTTCTCACACTGTATCAATATTTCGCGGTTATGTGGTTATTACGATATGCTCGATAAACTATATTACGAATATATAAGAGCCGTGATGGCCTAGTGGTATGAACACTTTGACCTAAACCGTAGATCATGGATTCAAACCTGGGATAGCATAGCTGAATTTTCACCTCACCCCCGCTGGTTGCATATTTCTGACGAAATTCTGACACATGTATATCCGCCAACACGCAGGGGAGCTTCTTCGCCTTCTCCTCAATAGGAAAGGAGCCTTTGCCTGGTAATGGGATATTTACAGACTGTTACTAGTACGGATTTTTAAAATTTCTTGTGGTTTAAATTTTCTGCAGATTTTGACCAATTTCACGTAACAACCCATTTAAATCCTTTTATCGATTTTGTAAATAATTTGTAAAATTACGATAACGACACAAATAATATTATGTTAATTACACAGGAGCGTTCACGTATCAAATTCCTTGTTAATTAACGAGCCTAATTAAGATAAGTAATGAACGCGACCATTATACGAAGCCTGTTGATGACCAATCATTCGTATAATGGAAATATTTCATATAATGAGATGTTTATTGACGGTAGTTTCCAATGGTTTCTGTAGTACTTTTCAGTTTACAGTGGTATAGTAATTAATGATATTGATTAATGTAAAAAAATAATAGGATCACGTGACTATTTGAATGCTGACATTTTATTTTCCGTATACCAGTTCGTCAATTAAAACTTTTGGTTTAGAATGTGAGTATTTTAATAATTATCTTTTTTTTTGTCCTGTCATTTTGTATAGTTAATTAGTTTAATATAGCTGTTGGTTTAACTTAAAAATACATAGGACATAAACAATACATTTCCCACTATAAATATTGAACGGTGGCATAAAATGAGTTTATTATTGCAAGCCATTAGTTGAGGAAATAAATTTGTTATTACGATTGAAAACATGTAATGCTATCGCTGGGTGAGTAACGTCCGGCTGTCAGCACTCGGCGGTCACGTACATACATAACAACTGTACTGATATATGAAACTGAATATTCAGTTTGTTTCAGGCCCACTATTTTGAAACTACAAAGGCTATAAAACATCACACTGGCAAACTGGAGCATAAAGTATAGAAGTAAAACAGTTCAACTGTTGTTGAGACTTGAACGTTGTCCTTTTTTACTATTCGTAAGCAAAGTAAGACATCTACGTAAGTAGTGTTGTGGTGGTTTAAAAAGCGGAAAGCTTCTACTCGTTTACTGTCTTTTTACTCCAGTCCTGTATTTAAATATTTATGGCCGGTAATGATCATTTAAAGTGACCCATCATTTTTAGATAACCTTAAAAATAGCAAGTATGTGTTATACAATTTCCAAGTTAAGAGTCTTCTGTGAAATTTCGCACAACTTTTCATATAAATATTTGACTTCCCACATTTCCATACGCGTCAAAATCTCGTTCAGTTCCAACGTCCAAGTTTCGCGGTACTAGAAAGTTGGTCGGAAAATATTTCCTGGCTTCTTTGCTTAGACTGAAATGCAATTTATTTGTTCGTTTTGAATAGACTTCTTGAAAAGAATGATTATGTTTTTCTGCAGTTAGTCCAACTTTGTGCTAAGTGACTCTATTGTCTGACATTACTTTCAATTTCATTTGTATTTCGTATCGGAAATGAAAAAGATGATATCGAATGCGATGAAAGAAAAATTTATGGAATAAATACCTATATTTTTAGATAAAATTTATAGTTTCTGATGGATTCGAGAATTTCTTATAATATGCCATAGGTGAGCTGAAAAAGTACCTTTTATAGAAAATTCTTTCCACTAAAATTCGATCTTTTGTTGTCGACGTTGGGAGCACATTTTTGACGTTTTTCTATTTGAAATTTAATATTTTTTAATATTTAACTAACGACTAATCTTAACTTCAAATATAGTTAAAATTACCTATAAAATATACCGTGATACGCGTTACTGAATAGTATCAAAATACAAGTTAACGAAACGGAGGCTAATTAACTAACGGCGCATGTAATCGGAGACCCGCGTGTTAGTTTTCACAGCCACGACAATCGCCGGCGGTGTGAACAGCTGCTCACGTCGACTCAGGTTCCACGCTGTTTAGTGAAACATTTTAGACTTGTCAGTTATTATAATAAGCTACAGTAAGCTATAACAGACTTGTCTAAAATAGCCAGGGACGGGACAGGCGAAGACTTTCCGTCATCACAAATAGAAGGAATGGAGATGTATGGGATGACGAACGTGAGGTACTAACAGAATCCTGTCATATATCTGGCG
>DVWF01000129.1:0-10400 GCA_018234925.1 Junonia litoralis
ATATTATTTACAACTACCGCCAACGATTTCTGAGTTGGTATCTTGAAAAACGTTCCGGATGTACGCAGAAGGCACTACAAAACGTAAACGTCGTGATGATAAAAATCATTAATATACGCGATTTAAATCCGTTCAAACTAGTTTTATTTCATTGTTTTATAAATTTTAAACCTTTGATATATAGAGAATTAAAAAATGTCAATAAATACAAATTTTAATCTGATTGAATTGTTAAAGCTCCAAGCATAATCGGATGACATAAAAATTGACGAAAATTGAGTAAAGGTAGTTTTAATATTAAAAATTATAATAGATATAACGCTGTAAGGTTTATATTAACATGTTTTCAATGAGATATAAATATTTACATTTAGCTAATATTAGCTAAGGTCATTGGGTCAAATTTTATCTCAAAAACTTGATTGGTTAGTATCCCCACCGCTCCAATTAATATGATTTGTAATAAATACCTCCATGCATATAATGACTTATTCATATTCCATTTACCAGTTTGTCAGTTTATCCGTGACTAAGTTACCAAAATAATTTATATTACCTATTTTATATTAACAAAATAATTTTTATTATTATTTAAAGTTGTGATTCTTGGGACTTGTCGACTGCATTGTCCTAAAGGTTACGGATCTCAGATGAAACTCGAATAGTCTATAAAATGTCAAAACCTAGTCTATACGAACGAGTGGGTCCTGGTATTATTACAATAATTACAAAAATGATGCTACAAAAGATAAATGAGGTTCTATTTTTTAATATCTCGCAGAAGCCGCTTTCTCGTTAGAAACTTTTTAAATTGCATGAAATTAATGGTAGAATTGAGCCTTATAGCCTTAGCCAGGTAAAAGTTCTCTTCCGAAACGCACCCTTTCGAAAAATGGCAGACAATTACGAGGAATCGATATAACGGCTTAAACAATAAATCCATAAGTTTATTTTATTTAAAGAAAGTTGACTTTGAAAATAACTTAATTTTGACATCGCATGATTTTTATACATCCGTGGTACAATATGTACCTGATTCTGTTTATCGTGATTTCGTTTCGTCAGAAGGAGGCTTTAAGGGTTCATCTTTTGAAGGGGTTAAAAGCGGAAAGGTAAATTTGTATGCAAAATAAATAGTGAAGTCGCGGGAACTCTCAAGTAGGTACGCACATACACATATACAAATATACTCTGCATACAAACCCACACACGCACACACACACACATACACACACCCACACACACACAAATATATAATATACATTCACACACACACAAAAACATAAACATTTATACACACACTCATACATGCAATTAAATCGCAATGTACATGACATTGTTCCTGAGACTCATCTAATAAGATACTAGGCATCATGCCAATGCAAACGTTAATCTCAAAAATGAGCAAAATCCTAATTCAGTTCATAGTTTTTGGTGAGTTCTTGCTTCCTAAATTTTCAGTGACATTTATTTCTGTAGTTAACATAATTATTTACTTATTTAGATTTACTTTTGTGGAATCTCATTAATAATAAACGATTTGTGTTATGTGTGATAAACGTTTAAATAATGTTTATAATTAAGACTCGGTTATTATTGAATATAATTATAATATGTAGAATAATATTAATTATTATTTATTATTAATAAGGTGTTCTTCCAGTATTTCAATTTTTTGAGTTAACTCCCTTTAGATCTGGAGTTGTGTATTTTCTATGAAGTTTATTATTTACTTGAACTATAAGTCAATTTTCAGTGTTCACCCTATTTGTTCTTGTTCGGGCCCAAGATGCTAAATCTTTAGAAGGTGTCAATGTAAGTATTCAATTAAATAAAATTTAATTTCATAATAAACTAAAATTCATAATATTATAACCACCAACTGTACGAATCAATTTAATATCTATTAAGGTACGCCTCCACCTAAAAAAATTGTAAACATTTCGAGTAGTTGGCAAAAAAAATCTTAACAAATGTTGAGAACCGTGTTTCCATTTTTTTGGCGGTAAGCGTCAAACAATTCGTTTGTTGCTGAACTCGTCTTCACGTTTAGTTGAAGACAAAAAACACCATGACTGACACGTGGACGAATGAATTTAATGAAAAATTTAATTGTCTTATTTCGCGTTCAAAGACTTCAGTAAAAACAGATCGTTGTCAGCTAAAATATTTTTGAAATTATTGATAACTCAGCGTAGACACGATAAAAAAATATTGACGATTTTCTTAATCGTTTCAAATAATTCTGAAATTGCCATCAACTTTGTTGGAGAGGCTTTGTTGGATCTTATAATAATTACAAGTGTTCAGGTCTACATTTCTCTGTTCAAGTATTTAAGTCTGATGAGTAAATTTGCTACTTCTACTAAGAGTGTTATTTCAACAAGGGTCCCATTAACCTGCAGGTCAATCTCAAACTAATCATTAATTGCTTTTCAGGACGACAGATCAATATTTGATGGTGTTGACGTTAATGATATAATTAATGTCACTATTGATTTTAATGATATATGCAAATTTAAAGAGAAGAGTTACTTTAAGAAAAATTTTACTTCTCCTAGGCGAAGAATTAGCGAAGTTAGTAAGTAATCCTAAATATGTCTTAATAAATAAAAATATTAAACCTAACGAACCAGATAGGCGTTGACCTGACATTTTTAAAAAGTACGTAGACAAAACAGTAGACACAATAATATATATAAAAAAAAAATTTCCACGCTGTGGAGTGTAAGGCATTCCTGGAATAAAGTTGGGGAGTAAAAGGCAGGCCTTTATATATATATAAAAAAAATATTTTTTTTTTCAGAATGCCTCGAATATATTTGGGATTCATTATTTTCTGAATTGGAATTAGAGGAAGAGGAATGTAGTAAGTGGAATTCTTGTATATTATTTCAAACAATTTTAGCATTTAATAATATAAAGTTTTCTAGTATGGCATATTTTATACTATTACATATTAAAATAAAGTTTTATTTTTATTTATCACAATAGAACAATAAAACGATCGCAATAATAAAACGATCTCCATATATAATTTCTTATAGCTCCAAGGATTATCGTCGGAGGTAGACCTGCTTTTTATGGTGAATTTCCACATATGGTAAATAAACTGCATTGAATTTGGAATACATGACAATTTTATTCTGTTTTGTAATTACGAGTCTACATTACAGGCTGCATTAGGCTGGAGGTCAGCTCAGAATGAAAGTGAGTGGGTCTTCAAATGTGGAGCCACCCTTATCAGCGAGAGGTTCATGGTTACAGCAGCTCACTGCACTTATACCCCTCGCGACAGAACTATTGCCAATCCAGTGCCAGAGATGGTGAAAATTGGTGACAAGTTCATTTTTAATGTAAGTGATCGATAATTTACGAAACGAAACAGACCTTTTCATTTAATAAAAGCATGAGCAGAATTAGATTATCGTAGTCCAAAATCAGGCATTATATAATTAATAAATTATACAGGAAATTAAATCATAATTGTTAATTTTCAGAGATATCCCGAAGGAATGGAAAAAAATCGTTACAAGGATTTTGATGACCTAATTTTAGCGTACGAAACATATAGAGGACGGGTGTGTTAACAATATACTAGCTTGTTATTATAAATTTTCATTTTTTAAGGGAAAAATTAAGAGTGATTTAAGGACCAGCAGTATGGAATCTTTATATCGTTTTGTATATTCCATATTGTTTATGTATTTTGCTTTAACGATTTTAACACAATTTTTTAAATTATCTTATTAGAATTGGGTTGAAAAAGAAATGGGACCAAAATATGTACCGATTCGAAGAATAATAAAACATAAAAAATATAAGGCTCCTAAGCGTTACAATGACATTGCACTAATAGAGCTGGCAGAATCTTTAACTATTCGGCCACTGATTCGTCCAGCTTGTCTCTGGAGCAGTCCTGATACAAGTAAATTAGACAAACTCTCTGTAACTGGGTGGGGAGTCACTAACCCAGGTGAGGCTACATGTAATCTATTTATACCAATACTTGCATAGAGAACTAAACACGAAAACATAAGCAGACAAACGCATTTATAATCTGTCTTTGAATCCCTAAACCACTGATCCAATTTCGGTGAATTGTATTATGGAGGCAGATAGAACCTTGATGAAGGACATAGGCTACTTTTTGGTGCAATAATACAAAAGCTAGTACTATAAACATAGTGTTGAATACTTTCTATCACGTAGAATAACTTATATTCTAATAACTTATTTTAATAAATTCTATTTTTAAGTAACCAAAACAACGTCAAGCGAACTTCAAGTGGCAGAAGTGAATCTTATCGACAACGAAAGCTGCGACGAGGGTTTAAAAGTAATACGTAACAGAAACTGGAACGGTCTCGCTGACCATCAAATATGCGCAGGATTTTTACCCGGTGGTGTGGATACTTGTCAGGTTAGTCAGACATCTACTTAAACTATTGTTTTACCTTTATCTTATCCTCTTCATCTATTATGTGTAGAAAATAGGATTGCGCATGCAAAAATGAAATCAACTTTTATCTGAGGATCTCGAAATTCGACGAAGAGAAGTATCCCAGTCAGTTGGAAGTTTTGTTTAGAAATTTGGATAAGTGGTGATTTGATAAATTTTAATGTAATTTTTCTATATTTTTTATATATTTGACATACTTATGTCATTCACGAAGTATTGCAAAAACGGTACTCAAAAACAGATATTTTACAGCAGCTCTTTAGCGTTAAAAATTGATGATTTGACCAGAATATTTCATTTTTGCTCGTGATTGTATAGTATTTTTGAAAGAATACGAGTTAAAGGCTTAGTGGCAAATATCAAGATTAAAAAAAAAACATTTTTATGTAGTCCCACGTTCTTCTTAACGAAAACGGGGTGTTCCGAATATTTTGACGGTTGATAGGATTGATGAAATAAGCATTGTTTATATGTAATTGTATAAATACGAGAATCTAGTAGATCTTAATATTACATAAATTAATCAGGTCAAATCAATCAAAATCAATCAAAAGGGATTTTTCTCTATACATAGAGATACTCGTGTATCTTAAATAAATATGTTAATTTCTAGGGTGATTCCGGTGGTCCACTGCAAGTGAAAATAAATCTCAAGCAAAAATGGCCGATGTACTATTTAGTTGGAGTGACGTCATTCGGCTACGGGTGCGCGCGGCCGAATGTACCAAGTGTTTATATCAAGACCTCCAGCTTCATCGACTGGATCGAGGACATAGTGTGGCCAAAGGCCTAGGATATTTAGATTGTCCATCTTAAAAATATTAATAGTTATAGTCTAATAATTCTCTTTAATTGTTAAAGCTCTTAAAAGGATAAAATACATAAAATTGTCAAAAATCGATTCATGTATGAATAAAGAGATTGGTTTCAAAATATATCATCAAGTGTTTACCTACATATGTATGTACCTATTCCCGCAATATGTGTAAAGTTTAATATTGAAAATGTAGCAAAGACAACGACCATTTTATCAGAAATTGAGCAATATTCCAAGCTAGAAATTAAGATTTATAAAAAACTGAAATATTCTACAAAACAGAACGTTTACATTATCTTTTGTTCACGTATTAGGTACTAGACTTTGCTATTCAATATTGCGCATATAAACAATTTTACTCCTTTTATACCCATTTGGGGTAAAACTTTGTAAAATCTCTTATCTCTCAATATTGTAGGTAAATACCAAAATAAGTTTTTGTGTCTCTAAATATATCGTGACTAGACATTATATCAGGGCAAACTTCTGTTGTATCATTTTTAATCTCACGACCTTGAATAATTAATATCCTCAACGTTAAAACCTACATACGTGATTACTAACATATGCAATACCTGTTTACCCATATTTCGTGTATCAAAGTTTGTTTGTTCGTGTAAACATTTTTGAAACAAATTATTAAAAAGAAAAATATTATCTATTACATTATCGATACTATTTGGAATATCTTTCAATACATGACTGAAAAGAACTGAGTATTATTGAGCATAATTAGGGATTGCAATCTGGATAAACGGATTAGGTAATGCGGCTGATCCAGCATCGTTTTATTGGATCTAGTCACCGGAAGCTTTAGGAGAGGCACATGGCGGGTAACTGACTATAGACTTTTACCCTTATCGTATTAACACTATAGGAAGATAAAAAATACTATGTATACTACCAGATAGTATACTAATAGCTCGGAAGTTTGCCAATAATATTACTGCTGCAGTAAGCTTGTTAGTGGAATCACTATTACAATTCATAGTTGGTTAATGAGACTTACAAAATTCCACATCCAAAGACATATAACACTTAAGTTACGTTTGTGTGCAAAATATTGAGCGAAGATGCGAGCATCTGTTAGTACTTGTACACACCACACACACATTCACACATCCAAACTCGTCTGTATCGTGTCTATCGCATCAGTATCGGTTTGATTAACTATTTGAAGTAGGTAGAACCATGTCTATACAAACGCTCATCTTAAACATGGACAAAATCTTTATCCATTTCATTGTTTTCGGTAAGTACCTACTAGTACAGATGTGTTTAGAATAAAATATATTGTCATCTAATTCAAGTACAAATGTTTCTCATCAATCCGTATACATATATTAAATATCCTTTTGTATAAATATTAAATATTTAATAGATATTTACTGTTAAGACATAGTTATTAATTAGGTATTATGTTATCAAAAATATGTAATGCTGCCAGCATTTTGGGAACTCTAACTGCCTGCAGTGGCCTCGATGAGGTATACGATTTTTTACAGAATGCCGTTTTTTATAGTTATGTTATACATTTAAGTTTTTTTCTTGCAAATATTCATTTTAAGTTAAGTTCTTTTTATTTTATTTTTTCTATTATCAATAATATATACAATATTATTAATATAGTCCGTAACTTCGTTTGTGTTACTATACGAGTATATGTTCCAACTGACCTGCATATAACTTTTTAATTTCTAAAAGTCTGTTCGGATATTTTGCTAGCGTATTTAAAGTTTCCTATTGCCATCTTTTTTATGGTTATTCCAATGTAGTCGTTGACATACATTCAGTAGACGGACTGCAATGAGACTTAAGCCCATCACAGACTTAGCTATAATATGCACTAATATACCGTACTATAATATATATTATAGCAAGCTACCACACACTGAAAAATATATATTATGCCTTCATTTGTATGGTGGTCGTCATATAGTAATATGCAATAATTTATATTACGGTATAGCTTGGTGACGTTATAGAAATATATATTATAGCTGAGTCTGCGGTCACTCGAAAATTTGTATAGAAAATGTATAGTAATACGCCTAGCTATAAATATATGATTTATATATATATATATGTATATTATAGTTAAGTGTGTAAGGGGCTTTATGTAATGAATTTTTCATTACATTTTTTTGTTTGTTAAAATATTGTTATTGTCAAACAAATATTACAACACCTATCATTCAATATTTTTTAATTCAAATTTTTGGTGATAGAGCCAATGAATATATTGCTATTCGGGTTCAGGAATAACCGGTTATCTCGGAACGTGATTACGCTTAGAAACCAATAATGTCAGATATACATTAAAGGTATATGCACACGAACACTTACATTATTATAACTTAGTTAATTTTTAAGAGTACTGTTAAAAATAATTGAACATAAAACATTTATAGCTACGCTAAAAACACACAGACTCCATTAAGTAGGTACTTATGTTAAAAATAAACTTTAATGAAGTTACTGTTGTGATAAATTTTTATTGTTTTATCTTTGCGTTTTAAGCATAACGGTTTTATCGTAAAATATTACTGGGACTTTTTAATTCTAATTATGATTATCTTTATCGCTTAATACTATCTACAGAATTGACGCGAGGACCACAATCTATCGATTGCAGTAGGAACGATAAGTTGATAACAATTATAATATTATTTGAATTTATAAAATTGGTCACCAATATGCAGGAATGCAATTACCTTATTGCGATACTGGAATCGTGAGCCGTACAGCGATTATTTTCTTTACCGATGCAGGTACCTTGATTACAAAACAAGGTCGGTCGGAGTCGCAATTACTTATTATCAACTTTATCGGTATTCGATTCGGTCTCGCTGCATCTGCGGATTCTCAATCGTACATTCGCGAATTTCGGCGTATACGATTTAAATTCTTTACGAGATAAGATGTGATAACAAGGTCAACTCACCGGGTCGATGTCCGCTTCCCAGACATCATTCAGATCGTTGGAGATGTCGTAGTAACTCTCCATGTCGGGGCCGGGTTTCAACGACGGCCTCCGACTTCCACTCGAGAAACTCCCTCGAGTGACTCGCACAAAACACAGAGAACTGTCACGGTTCTACGGTCCTTTCCCGAGCGGTGCGAAACTCGGAAAGAATGTAAACTTGCACTACAACTTAACGTCAATAATGATATAATATATTTTGGATCACTTCGTATCACCACAAGTTTAGGTTTCACTATCGACGCCCATTTGTTTTGGATGCGGATTATTTTTGTGAAATTTCACTGCACGCGAGGAATGTTTGGTGGGGGTCGGATCGTGTGAGACGCGCGCTCGCGGCGGAGTACGGCCGGCGAATGCGAGGCGGCGATGACCGTCTCCCCCTCTCCCCACCATGCTCTCATTCATAACGTGACAGGGGGTAAAAACATGACCATGAGCGTCAAACACGGGGGTGGCCGTACACTCTTCAATAAGATACACGCTAATTATGCGGGCGGTTATACTTTAATTTTCGACTATATTGTTAAAGCAATTAGTAAACTATAAACACACTATGTAATCTAATTGGAGCGTTTTAAATAAGTGTAGTTAATTAGTTACACTTATTATTTGAATTTTGTCTTTTGTGTTTTAGTATAATTAGTATAATGATGATACTGGAATTTAGTTTCCTGTGCGAAAAATGATAAATCATTTTATTAGTCTTGCGTAACAATTTAAACTTGAAAAATGTTTATAGTGAAAAATAAAAAAAACTTGGTAAATAAAGGAATGTATTTATTAAATAAAATATTTGTAAATTAACATACATACTTTTTAATTAATAATAATTATTACATATTAACAAAAACAAATTGATCATGAAAAATAAGATTAAAAAAAGATCAATAGCCGAAAAAATACTGATTTTTACATTTGATAAATAATTTGATTTTTAATCGTTAAAATCATAATTAGTCAATAAGCATTGCCAATATAAAAATTAAAAATAAATATTTACATCTTAACTAAGATTCAGATTTTTATAAACATAAACTAGGTTGGTACCTACTGTAATCATAAATAAAGTTGAAACTTTTATTTAATTTCTTTTTCATTTTTCAACAGACCTTTTTCATTGCACCTAAAACTTATCATTAACTTAATGTAATATTTTATAAATAAAAATAGTGTGAAAATCATAAGACGTAATTCTCTTGTGGAAATTACAAACTTAACTAGCAAAATACAAGATTATCACACTATTAAAACATAAATTGTAGAAACATGTACCTAATAAGGGCCATTCATAAAACACGCGAACATTTTTGTTACATTATATTACATTTGTATCATTAAAAGGATTAACATACTGACACAATAACAAAGGAGATTTAATCCCATAAATCACAAACGTATTTTATTTATGAATGACTGTTCGTAATCAAGTGACAAACGTCAAACGCTTTATAAAGACTTAAGCACTGACATCATAGTCAAAAATATGTTGCGTCCCCTTAAGGTTTTTGTTAAACCAGACCTCGGCGCCATCGAAAGCGCCCTAGGCAGTCGCCTCTCCTCACACCACACGAAAACCATTGCCAGTATTATGGACAGGGCAGGCCCCGCCCATAATACCGGCAATGGTTTTCGAGCGTTAAGTGAACGCTACTGCTACGGCAAGAACACACTAGGTTTGTTAAACCCTTTAGTTACCCAAAAAACTTATGAGAATAACTTCCTATTCCAGAAATAAACAAATTACGCTTCATATTTCTAAAAATGAGTTAGGATGTATATACCTAAATTTTAACAACTCTTGTTCATAGAATCGCACGTTTAACGTCTGTCATTTGCATATAGTCCAATAAACATCGAGATTGCGCGTTTGACGCTTAACATCTGCATTCTAAACAGTAATCAGGGCTTTGATTTTGTATGTCAAATCAAGGCGTGTAATGTGGTATTTGCAAGGAGCAATGGTATTTCCTCCTTATTTACTGGTAGATAACGCAATACACACTTGTTTACGTTTCAGAATCAGTGCGTCCAGTGCGGGTTCGTTGGTGTAAGTACACAATCATTATCGAGCAAAATGTCGAATATTTTGATATTGACGTGAACTTAATTTTGATCAAGGAAATAATACCAGAATC
>DVWF01000130.1:0-10398 GCA_018234925.1 Junonia litoralis
TTGCTTAGTTTGAGGGTGAATAATTTGTCCCGACGCTTTTATGTCATCTTCGAGTTTATTTGATACGCTCCTGGGTTACGTTTTTATTCCATACCCCAATTTATACAGAAAAAATGCGCAAAACTTGTTCGGGAGCATCGAATATGTAATATGCAACAAGTAAAAAACCGCTAAACATTTTTTTGGCAACCTGCTAAAATTAATGTGATGGATGGTGACTCCGTTATTATTGCGTGAATATTGCGTGCTGAAATATTATACTCTAAAGCGAGTTGATTTTCAAAGGTATGTTGCCTGCAGATGTGTTTAGAGAACAAATTCCGGTAGTCGCTGCCGATCTATATTTAGTTAGAACAGCACCCTCTAACACGGCTGACAGTATTACACGCGCCCTAAGGTTTCGGGGCGCGAACCTTTTTTGTCTCCTGACATTTGGGACGGTCAGTGTTATGATATTCCGTTTATAACTCTAACGGCCGTCACTTTGGGACTAGACGGCCCCTTTTTTACCCGCATGGGTACGAATGAGGGACGATTGAATGTGGGTTATTTGAATAAAATATTTAAGCTTTTAAGTGGTTTAAAATTAAACATTGTGCCGTCAAATGAAGAGTTATAGGTTTTATTTATTTTGACAAACGCACTTAAGTAGGTACTTTTGGTACACTAAACATTATCAATACACACTGTTATCACTTTTACGATATGAAAGTCAATAAACAGGTGTATTCATAATATTTATTTCTTGTAACAGTTATCATAAATGCATAATAGAATAACGTCATAAACTGTTCAAAGGAAAGCAATTGTTATCGTTGTGACTGAGACAGTTCCAAGAAGATTGATAAGATTTCGGAATGTCAGGAATGGCGGCGAGGATCGATAGAATTGTTTGTAAAGTCAACCGATTGTACAAATACTTAGATATCTTAATCTTTTCTATCTTCTTTCATTGAATAGTTAGATGGTATTTTAACATTTTGAGTAAATATTTGTAGGTGGTAAATAAATAATTTTGGATAAATATTCATATACATATAGGTAGATAATCACTACTTTAACAGGTCTTCGTGGTTTTTAACTGTGGAGCCTGGAATAAAGAATGTAGAGTTATATTTCTTTGACATTGGATTCTTGGTATGTATCTACGTCTGAAAATGTTTAAGTAAGTACAAATATAATTAAATTATTGAGGTCTAAGTTATCACAGGAAACATTATTGGAAAAGTATGTCAAGATGATCAACAAGTAAGTTAAAAATTTATGTCGAAAATAATAATAAGTACAAAGACAAGAGGAAAAAATGTACCATAAAAAAACTTAATAAAACATTTTAAATTTTTTAAATAATAAAAAAAACGAATTTATCAACTTATTGTCGAAGCACAAAAAGAAAGGCTCGAAATTAAACTAATAAGTAGGCACAAAAAATGTTGTTCTTTCGACGTATCGTAACTTTATATCGAACGTAAATTTAAAGTACTGGTTACTTGAACCTTCGAGAACGGAGGTTATTATCAGAGCTCTGATGTTGCTTTTGAAAGCGATAATTGCTTGATTATCAATTGAATTCTTGTCTGTTTTATATCCGCTATTAGATGTTCGAATATTACTGTTCATTGTTCGTTTCTATTTAAACATATTTCGTCTTGGTTTATTGCTTCTCAGCGTTGAAGTAATATTCAGAATGTCGAGTATAATGTCCCTGGCGGCCGGATAAGTTTTTCTGTTAAATTTATGCTTGTTTGACCACCGCAAACGCATGTCCACCCAGCTGTGTAATGAAGACTCATTTCCTGAGAGGACAACAATTAATGTTGATGATTGACATTTTATCGCTGGTTTAATTTCAGAAAGAATGTGTTCCATTAGTGTGAAACATATTTTTATTTATTTCTTTAAATATATTCAGGTACATCTTTATCTGGACACACCCATTTGTATTGACGTGTTTATGTAGTTTTGGAATAACAACCTTTTCCAAACGTAGTTATTTTTAAAACTTAAGCAACAGTTTTTCAATTTGTCCGATTGCTGATATTTCAAGTAGTACAGTCGATGTGAAGTAGTTTTACTACAGTAATCCTAAACACGCTTATAACACACGAGTTGAGAATAAATTTAACAGTTACCGTTAATTTATTTTACGAAAATCAGTCAACGAATCACGATAAAACTATATAAATAATACATAGCATTACACGCGACTGCTGTCTGGTCTATCGGAAGCTATGGTCACGTGTGTGTAGGGTTGCCAGCTTTTATAAGAAGAAATAGAGTATATCTGATTTTAAGAAATTCATACAGAGGACTTACAAAAGAGAATATCAGTTATTTTCATTTAAAACTCTCTACTATAGCACAAAACAATTTAAGTATTATTTATTTTTAAATCTTTATATGAGTGCCAATCATCATATTTTAATGAATAAAAAAGAGTATTTTAGCATACTCTGTCAGTGTTAGTCTATAGGTTACGGTTGGCAACCCTAGATGAGTGGTCATTGTCCAGCCCCGCTGGCCGGATGAGACCAGCTAGCTTCCGACCTCCGAAACGACGAGGATTAACAGGTTTTACCACGCTGCATTCATAATTCAGCCTAATTGGTCTACGCTGGTGCATAATTTGTCCGACAGAGGATATTCACCTTGCGCCTGAAAATTAAGTCAGTGATGATAGTTTCGATGATTGATGAGATAATGTTAATGGAAAGGGAAAGAAAGAAAGTTTTAAATGACTTGATAGAATTTTTACTATTTTTGAGTACTAATGAGGTTTTGGTTTCCTAAAAGTTGGTCGATAATTAGGGTTTACAGCTCTTATGAAGTAGTTCAGTCTTAAATTGAATATATAATTGAAGTATTGTGAAAATATACGTGAACAGAAACATTTAAAAATACCTAATACATTTGCACTAATTACACAAACCTACTTAATGTGAATGTAAATTCTAGGGCAACTTAGTACCATAATACCATTGTATTAAAAAATCGTTGGCTATCGTTATATCGTAGCCATAATTGCTGTACATTAATGTACCCTAAATTCCTGAATAGACGGATAAAAGCATGAGGTTTTTGAGTCACGCTATTTACTTTGTTGGACTTATTAACACAATTTATATGCTCACGCGAGGCATGCTGCCCGAATTCCATACATCAAAGGCACCTTTTGAAAAAAAAGCACTAATTGAAGAAAAAGAAAAAGATCAATCTACAGAATGATTATTTAAGAATTTAATATTACTTTAATATAATTTTAACAACAGAAACCTCTCAAATAAGTGAATAAGCGATAGGTATAAATCACGCGTCAGGATATTATAACTTATTAACAGAATATAAAACACCGATAATTGAAGCCGCGGTTTCCTGTGCCTATTCATAATACGTTCGTAATACAACGTAGGTTAGTTCGCTAACTCGTCAGCAGTCAGCACATACCTACAGAATACAAATGAATCAGAAAGCACGCGAATGAGGAAATTCCATTCGGTGCGGTTGTACGTACTACCAGCACGTGAAGCGAACTGTGCTATTTTTATTCACAAATCACAATATTGTTCATGTATTGTCCCTCGTGTGAGTAATATGATAAGAATTTAAATGTTGCGTATAAAATATATAAATCCATAATCTATGGACGTGAACTGAGCATTACATGGACTTAAAAGGGAGATGATATGAACATTGCTCTTATTCAGCCGCATGATGTCTTGTATGAATGAGTAAATCAATAGGCACTCTTAATCAGAGCGGTTATGACTGCGAGGGGAAGTTACTTTACCAGAGACATTTTTAGTTTGTCTATTTCAATTTGATGTCTAAATTGGATCCAATTAGTTGGATTACTGAGGACTGACTCAGGGATTCGCTAGGATTGCTCTTGATGTGATCAGTGCAGAAAAATTGTTATTTTACGTTGGTGCACGTTTTTTCTTATGTAAATAGAAAAGATATAACTGCAAAAAATTCTCGAGGTCTGTAATTGTTAATGTTAGACGTTGGGTATGTTGTTTGAGCCGCGAAGTTGAATTTATTACCCGGCGCGAGCGCGAAGGAGATAGTTTAAGTACTTTCTTGAGTATAAGCACGTTTACAACATGAAACATGAGCGCCGAACGGAAGGAGAGTTTGAAGTGTATTATGGTGGAGCTGAAGGCGCACGTCGCATTACAATGACGGTTGTAAGCTATGTATCATATGACTGGAAATTAAAGATACTATCTGCCGCACTTACTTAGTAGAGCTATTAATTATTTATCTGAGGACAGCGGCCATAGCAGTGTCTGATAACTTATTTGTTTGGTTTACGAAGTGTCTGGAGCCTTCTCTAGAATACACGACATGACTGATGTAAGATTTATGATCATTACATTTAATTCAGTAAAGTTTATGCTGTTTATCGGACAAAAAATGTGTAATAACACTATATCCATAGGATCATGCGTAATTTACACATTGAAGCCTGAAATTGAAGACAAGAAAAATCGATTACCAGGGTTCGTTAACTTCTAGTTTTGGTCATATTAGATTCATGTTTTGTGGATTGCGTGCGTCCAATACTTAGGCTACGTTAGGTACTACAGCGCCCGTCGCGTCGACGCGACGCCGCCGCCGGGTCGCGCCGAGCCGTCGGCGTCCAACCCCGATGCAATTTTAAATTACCCCGTACTCTGGGGTGTTTATTCATTCAGTCCTAAGTTATAAATGAATATCGAAACGTGCAAGACGAGGGTGTCGCAGTGCGAACTTAGGAATAATTTATTCATCATTATTCTCCGTGTATCATTCGGCGCTGCTTAATAAACCGGAAAGTTATTTGAATTGCGTGAATAGAAATTCTACATAATGCATTTATCGCATTATCGCTTTACTAGGGTTGTAATCGGTTTATTGCATATAATATTAGAGATCTTTCTAAACATTTTAATTTAATTAAGGAATCAAAATGTTGAGATGATAAGATTTTTTTTCCGATAAAAGATACAATATGGTACCACTCACATATAAATTTAGGCAATTATGCAAATCGGTGAAAGTAATTAAGATTTTTATCAAAGGAGGGCATGGCGACATTTGCGTTTTGTGTTAACAGTTTGTTGACACGACGGCGACGCTTATCGACCCCAAGATTTTAGTACCTAAGAACCTAATGAAACACGCACTTAGTGACAAGGAAAAGGAATAAGCTATTTTGTCAAAGTTAATACAACTACGCACCTACACTTAATTTCCAAAAAGGACCTAATCTGTTTAATGTTTAGACGAAACTAATCTTTTTACCTGCGCATATTACGACCTATTGATGTAAAAGGAAGCCATTCAAATCGTTGAATAAACGGTCAGGTAGCGTGCGTGGAAAATTCAATGCGAGTAAACGAGTGCCAGAGATTATCTGAGCTTAGCATTCCAACTCACGGCTCGAATCCCGGTAATGATCATTGATAATAAAGGGACATTTTTTTCGAATAACATTATGGTTATTCCAGGGTTCAATTTAGCCAATAAAAATATGCGGGCGCGAATATCGGCTATCGCGCTGGCAGTAAAATACGTGAGAGTCCCACGCGAGCGTAATTACTCACAATTATATAGGGCTTACATTAATAATATTGTAGACTCGCTGGAGGGGACCGCTCCCTGAACTACATCGAGCGTCCGTCCCCTCAAATGAATCAGACAAATAACAAAACAGTGTAAACAATGAACGGCGCAAACTGTGATTCATTCACTTCGGTTAAAGGTCATTTTAATAGGAAGATACAATTTTCGTAGCAAGTTTGAGTCACGTTCATTCATTCAATAAATATTTGTGGGCGCCTTCGCCGTGCACGTGTGTAGATTTCGTCAAGTTGAATTTTGGACCAGTGCCTGAATAAGTAATAAGAATACCTTTACTTTAAACGTAAATAATCAAATATGTAACGTGATGACCTAAAATAATGCTTGAAATATAAACTCAATTAAAAGTGAATTCTTAAAAAAATATTTTAACGTTGCCGTATTCAAATTCTATTGAAATGAACTAGGTATAAAGATTAAAGACCGAGAAAAGATTTTTAAATGCACTGCATAAATTTCAATTCTTGAATCTTTTATTTATCTCCGAACCTACCTGTCTATAAAAAATAAGGACTCGCTACGATTTAAAACGTGTTTGGCTTTGAATAAATTTTATTTCGGTTTTATTTTAACTGTAAAAGATTAAAGTTGTTTTATTTATTTTTACTCATATAATTTTAGCATACAATTTTAATCTTTGCAGTCAATGCAATCCAAATGATCTGTTCGCATTTAAGTAAAACATCTACCATGAAAATTTTGCATAGCTTTCTTATATTAGGTATACTGTTTATAACCTTATATTAAAAGTTTCTAACATATTCAACTTAACAGTTGATCTTGGCCAAAGCTAGATAGTTCACCCTTAAATAAATCATTTAGAAAAAACAAGCGCATATCAACATCATCAGCTTGTCATTTAGTTTTCTAAACACGCAAGAGTCAAGACCACCCACCGCGACTTCGGTTAAAATTCGACGGTGTGAGCTATTGGCATTTACTTCTGTGCTATAAAATGCGTTTTTTATAGATTTAAAAGTTGTTAGCAGAAACATAAATTCCAAAAATATTATCCATTCTGTGCTTATCGATTCCGACATTACTCGTATAATGTGGAATAACCAGTGGCCAGCAAAATGGTGATACCAGTAAACAATGATTGACGTCATACAATTGTGTATACGATTAAGACTTCATTATTTCGATACCTTTGTCTTTTTAGGGTTGTTTTCGAACGCAAGAATTTTTATCGGTAAAATTATCGTCGGAAAGTCGTGGTCTATTTATTGATTTTACTATATCTGTGGTTATAAAAAACACAGCCTGTCTAGTCGCAATAACAATTTTCACGATTCGTATTCGAATCGATTCAGCCACTAGTCAACCCTAGCGGTGGGAGGGAGGAGACAATCGCAAATATCGATTACTTCGACCGACGGCCGCGGTTTACAACACCAAGCACGTAGCGATCGTACAACAATTACATGTATTTGCGTCTACTACGCATGCAGGCCCAATCAACATGAATCACACACAAGGTAACATTATTACTTTTAAAATATCCGCACGTTCGTTTTCGAATCGTTATAAGTCGGATGAGTGTACGAATTAAGTGTTACTTCCTCTGACACGGTAGAATTGCTGATAAGTTGGATTTAACAAGATTTATGCTAAATATAACATGAATTGTTACTTTTATGTGTGGCTTTAGTGTTAATGTTTATAATTTTATAGGTGTTGAAGTAAGATTCTTATAATTCTTTGCGGAATTTGGTGGTTCATAAGAAATCATTTAAAATACGTACTTTTATAATATCGACGCTTTATCTCAAGCTGTAACAGGCAGGTGTCCACGTTTATGAGCGATGATTGATACATAGACATGTATTAATATTTAAATGTAGGTTCTTTATTCCGGTCGTGTTCTGGCGCATAATAACAAATGGCTACCGCATTCCTTCGCCTCACTACATTAATTAGGTACTCCGTTTTATTAAATGGTAACGAGATCCATATCATGAATTGCGTGATGATATGTATTAAAATTTCAAGATCTTTACGAGCTGACGAGAATTTGTCCTGCTGATTCCTTTTTGATAGGTGGGACTAAATAACACAAATAATTTTAATTGCAGTTTTACCTCCACTAAATAATAATAATTTGTATTTATACAATAATTAAATTGTTGCCTACAATGTTTCCGAATTGGAAATATTCGGCCTGTAGTTATTAGTAAGCAGAAGTAAGACGACGGTTAACTATTGAATAAATCTTTTTTTTTCGATTGGTTCTACTGCTCGTTTGTTTCACCGAGAATCTTTGGAACTTGAAAACAAAACCTCTTACGTACCTACGTTAAACGTACGTTACGTTTACAAATAGTTACGAATTTAGATTAATGCAATCGTTTATATTTCAACAGGGAGAGACGATTGACGGCTGGGTTCAGATAGATTAGATTTTTTATTATTTTTTAGTTTCTAAAACTGACATAATATAATTATGCTAAATAAAATAAGTGTTAAATATTTTGTAAGTATAATAAGAGTTGTGTTTAATTGCCCTTTCTCCTTGTTTCAGCGGTCTCAACTTCCAGGACCTGATTGTACGGCAGGGTGCCATTGACTCGCCGCCCAAGACACCATTCATCCTTGGTTTCGAGTGCGCTGGAGAAATCGAGCAGGTCGGAGAAGGAGTCACCAACTTTAAGGTAAAGTATTCATGGAAAGGATATACATCTTTTCTCTAATAGGAGAGGGAGCCTTTAACTGTAAATAGTGATACAGCAGGAATTGAATCCGCACCTTCCTGAAATCTGTAACAGATGCTCTGTTTGTTATGAGTCATATACTCGCTTTGTCCAATAAGCATTTAATTTAATTGAATTAAATTTTCGTTATTTTTTATAGCTATTAAAATACGTTTACAATGCAATTAATCCGTAAAGTAACAAGGTAAAATAATTTCAAACGTTTAATTAATTAAAATGAAATTTCAAATTACGACCGCAGTCAGAACGGCGATTAGTTTTCGTTTCACCTGAATTTGAAACACAATACACTAACAAATAATTGAAGTAAGCTATATTAATTGACTGACTGTTTCTAAACGATTCTACATGGAATTAACTTTTTTCTTAAAGTCTCAACACTTCTAACAATTTTTTTAATTTCACACATTACATAAAGTCATGGTAGATACTGAAATAAAACATTTATCTCGTTGTGCCAAACTATTCATACATTAATAACCAATTAAAGTTGCAAGAGTGAACAAAAAGAGATACGTACTTACATTTATTATAGTATTAATAAACACTTTTTAAAAATCTTTTACCAATTTGGCAAACCAATTCAATTGCTTCTGAACTCTATAGTAACAACACATTTAAAGCTCACGTATATCTGACATGCACGGCATTGATTTAACAGATATCGCACATACACTTATACGTTATCTATCAGATTGATTAGTATCGATTATTATAACCTCGCTAATGTGCGATGTTTATTTTATGCTTATTTCCACGAGATAAGCGACATTTTAATGGATTAGTGCCGGCGCAACGCTTTCAATTGAAACGTACGTGCAGGATGCGTTTCAAATAATGTATTGATTCCCGCGATATTTACTTTACCATGGGACCGGTACTATTTCGCTATCAGATATTAGTTGATTAATGTTTTCAATGTAAGTAGATATGGTTTACATATATTATAATAGCTAAAATGATCTATGATAATACACATAATAAAGCGGGAGGACGAATTTCGTAAGTGCGAAGTATACTTGGAAAACTGGTATATCCATTAATAAAATTGTGATACATTTCATATGGTCATATACATTAAATTATGTACGAATATAGGTATATAAGTGTATAATATATACATATAATGTAAAATCTACATATAAATAAACGAACAAAAGCCAATAAATTATAAAACGCTGACTGTGATGTCCATACAAAAAACAACGGAAGCACTGCATAATGGATTGAAAACTTTTCGAACCAAAATTGGTTTAGTCTTTATGATGTTACGAATGCAAAATATTGGTTTTCTACTTTATTGGTGCAGCCACTGAACGCTTCTAGCCGCGCAGTCTACAAACTATCATCTAAGAGATTTTCTTAAAACTTTTTCGTTTTTCCATTCAATCGATTATGATTATTTATTTCAAAATGAAGATTAGTAGTCTAATAAGACATCTATTTATCTTTAATGTTGTCATTTGTGAAATATAACAGTACAATAAATCCCAAAACAATTATCTCAAACAAAAATTAAGCATTATTGTTACACGAATTAGAAAACAAATACAATTACACCATTTAATTCAGTATTCACTCTAGCCTTAATAAAATATTATCTCTTATAATTTTCGCACGCGAAAACGTTTCGATAATTCACGTATTTTCTTCCACTCAGACAAGTGATCTTCTGGGTAATTTCTCGTTAAATAACAATCTGTATTGAGGGCTTTACGCTTATATACGAAATGGATAAGCCAATATAAAATATATGACGTTCAATTCCTTGGCAGAGATCCAAAGGAAAGGGTTCCGACGTGAGACATGAAATTATTTGTAGTGCAGATTCCGCTAAAAAATTGGAACATGGACAAACGCAGATAAATACGATGTTATTTGTTTTAAACATGAAAACCATGATAGCAACTGTTCAATTTTTCATACCAAACAATTTTCACAATCGTAACATATAACAAAGAATAAAATATTTTCATAGTGCCACAAATCTAATTGTTTGTTTATTTTGCATATTGAAAAGTATTACATATTGATTTAATATTTTTGTGATCAGATGTACAAA
>DVWF01000131.1:0-10351 GCA_018234925.1 Junonia litoralis
CTCAATTATGTTACATTGTCTCTGATTTTGCTTTTTTAACCTATGGCTTTTTAAGTGAAATTCCATTTTTAAAATCTGTGGTTAATTTTAAATACTGTCGCTGTCCAAATATTCTTCATTTGTCAGATGTTTTAGTGCAACGATCAAAAAAGGTTGTATTCTTTTACTTAAAATAGTATTAACGTACTTTTATCACTTTGTTTACAATATATTGGACATTATCATCTTCTAAATAAATCATCTAAATACACTACACAGCAATATTTGTTGACACAAAAACACTAACAAAAACCGTATTGGTTTTGTTTCTAGACGAAATTCCCTCCGGCGGATATAATCTAGTAATATTTCACGGCGACTAAGCTCCGATGAAACAGGGCATTTCTCGGACATATCGCATTGATTTATGAACTGTCTAAGTACCCTTTAAAACTATAGCCCAAGGAAACGAGACTCTTAGCGTTAAATTGTCATTTTTAATAAATAAGAGTATAGTAGCTTCCATAACGACGCTCAAGATTAATGTGTTTAGTTCAAAGGAAATTTTTAGCGCAAAATTGTGAATTTATGATAGCAGATTTTATTAAACAAAAATTTAGGTTTAATGACAATTTGATTATCATACCGTAGTGTTGAAAGCCATTAATGGAATCAATTTTTGTTTTACAGTAAACTGTCAGTTATGAAAAGCGAAAGCGGAGCGGAAAACATTTAGAATAATAAAAAAGTAAATGAAACATGTTTCCAAAACAATCGTGGGGTTAGTTCTATTTTACTTTTACGGTGATTTTATAAAGTTAAAAATTATATACGTGAAAATGCATTCCACAGTTTCAGACTTTCCTTGCTCCGTCTGTTTGCCGAAATAACGACTGCCAGAACAACTTCCTCGCACAGATTTAATTTTGCTTTAAAATCCTAATTAAAGTCAAAATGAGCGGAAGACTCTTGAGGAGTTTAATATAAGATTTGATAATACTTTTTGGCTGTGTTTTGTTTTATAATATTGTCATATGTATATATACTACTGATGTTAGGATTTTGAGCGTAATTATATTACACTTTTAACAATTTTAAACTTAAATTTTATAATTATAATTTTGACATGAATTACGTTTTAACTTCTGTACTGTATAACTTTATTAATTTATTAATATTATTTTATTAATCAAACATCTAGCAAAATTACTTTACTTTTATTGACTCTACATGAAGTATGTTTGTGTATTGAGCTGAAGAATCTCGCAAAAAGGAGCGTTCTATCAATTCATAAATATTCATAAAGTAATTTATTATGAAAAGGCAATTTACTAAACAAACATAATATACGACAAACACGGTTTTATTAATTTCGGAATCATTTTGTTTGCAATCTCTTTTCTACTTGTCTGTTTATAATAACTGTATACTATGTTTGATCACTAAAGTGGTCTTATCGATAGGCAGATTTAATATTTTTGGCTGTCTTTTTATGGTTTTCTAAAGCACACAAATATCAATACAAATAAAAAAAAAATTAATGTGCCATTTCGAGCCATCTCTAATAGATTAAAGTACAGTACCTAATTTATTTATGCGCTTAATTCTCTTTAAAAGAAATAATAGAATTAATTAATATTCCCTTTTGTTCAATCCTGATATACAATTTTGACATGTCGTCTTTAAATGTTATAAACGTAAACTTCTTCTTCCATTAAGATCCAAAAAATATACAAACATAAACACATCAAAACAAAATTTCCACTGCGTCATATAAGTCGCATCATTCGGACCCCAGATAAACAGCAAAAGCCATAAATAACAGTGGACGATTAACAAACCGATGGCTAGGGTCGTAATATATTCACTAGCTGATCCCAATTTGTCCGACCTAACGCAATATTGGAAGCCCTCACTCGGTTTGCATAATATCACTACGTATTTCAGATTACTTCGTTAATAGTTTAATTAAAGCGATAACCTTAATTGTAGGGTATATTTTAAACGGCATTAGATTAGCATTAAAGACAAGACATTGGCCGTGTGGAATACGTGTAGTCTGTAGTATAAATTATTTATCTTTGTTTGGATAAAAGACAAACCCTAAAATGTCCGATCGTGCGCTTAAACCGACTTCAATAATAATTAATTTCTTTATAAATTGTTTTTTCTAGCTCTATTATATTCTGAATAGCTATTAAAAAAAATTGGCCAAGTGCGTGTCGAACCACGCGCATGAAGGGTTCCGAAATTTTGAATAAATTTATATTTTTACTTTGATCATCTATAATTATAAAATATAAATATAAAATTCGCTACCATTTAACAAATGGTAGCCAGACCTTAATAATAAGTAACTATTTAACGGGTTTGGTACGATTACTTTTAAACCTCGCAAGAAAGATTGTAATGTAACAGTATAAATAACTTCAGCGTGAAATCAACATGGCGGATATCAAGCAGGTTAACTTTAGTTATAATAAAGAACTTTTTTCACATTTTATGAATAAAGCTTTATCATCTATCACCTAGATTCTGGACAGGTCAAAGAAAGTGGAAACTCATGTTGATACAATTAGGAGCAAAACTTAATTAAAAGTTTCCTTAGCATAGCGAAAGTAAGGATATTAATTACCTATTTTTATGTAAGTATATTGCTGACACGTGATTATGAAAGATTGTGTATTTATTACGCTTTAATAAACATTTTTCTATGAGTGTGAAGCAAAAAAATTGTGTTAACGCAATGCGAGTAACTGATTAATTGTTACAAATATAAACTTTTATAAAATTGTAAAACTTTAACAAAAACTAAATAATAAAAATCATTTTTTTTACACAAAGACAGCGTAAAAAAGCCACATCAGGCGTAATGTTCCTACTTTACATGTATAAAAGAGATTTATTTTAGATTCAGATTATTATTATTTTCAGATATTTTAGAATAATTATTATTCAGATTATTATTAGATTCAGATATTTTAGATTTAGATTTAGACCACACAGCGACTTGTCACGATATCACCCTAAGGCGATGAAACAGGAGAGCATTATTTGTATGGGACAACGTGCGTCCTTGGTCTAATCTATGGTATAATCTTATCTTGGTCTTGGTCTAGTCTAAAATTAGAAGTACAAGTAGTAGCTACTTCTAATTTTTGACAAACATTCTTTAACAGATTTGATGGGAGACGTATTTCGGATTGTGTTGAAATTCATAGATTCCATAACGGGATTAATAATAGACAATGGGTAGAAAGTTATTGTGAGGGTGATTGGCTCTAACGTTATTATCAAATTTACTGTTTAGACAAAACCTTATAGATATAAGAGTATGTATTGATGTATATGCAAATAAATTCCTTTATGGTAATAAGAAAGAGTCACAAGTATTCCAGACTACTACTGAATTACTAATATTCTGCCTTTTCACTTCAACTAACTACACATAATTTGGCTTTTCCATAACTTATATGGTCTTGTTACAAACAAACACATGCTGAGCCTTTCCAGAACAACAGTCTTCGTTATAAAGTCGTTTAATTACTTACGACTAAGTACGTTCTGACTTAAAGAATGCGTTTTATGTTTATGACGTCGTGAAACTTGTATATAAATAAACAAAATAGGTTTTTATCAAGGTTCGATGATTGTTTAAAATTGAGTGACAAGTTACTACTTCTCTTAATTTTAAAGTAGATGAGTAGTTATTGCTTTATAAAATCATGTAAGGAAAGTATCCTTGCAAACATATAAATATTGGAATCCAACGGAATAAGCTGAATATTTGTACAAACATTTTATATTATTTAGAGATAGTGACAGCAAGGGCTAAAATGACATGAATACCTGAATATGAATACCACGAAGTTGTATAGGATAAAATTAATAACGTACCTTTTTGGCGTGTATACAAATATGGTACATTTTATGTACTTTTAACATTTTTCGAATTGATAATCGTTATTGGTATACATTATACAAGATTAAGGTACTAGGTTTTAATGACAGGACATCATGTCGTAGTGATCTGCTTTTAATGATCTACTGTTTGATTTGCCGTCGACTTTGACAATAATAAAGATCCATTTGTTGTGTATTTCTTTCTATCTCACTAGGTAGTCCCTTAATTATCAGGACTCTTCAAGAATACTCGAGACTTTCCTAAGACACGGGACATTTTTTTAAAAACTGTACTGTCCCACCAATTAAGTAGGAAATCTGGTCATCGTACACAAAAATACTCGTAGGTAAAGTCATCAGGGTAAACCTATGCTTGCATCGAAAATATCCCTTTTTCATGAACGTATATTTCCGCTGAAATTTGAAAACCGATTTTTACGATGACATTTTCCCTTGTAGGTAAAAGTAAAACGTAGTTATAGTTATTTCCTTTGAACTGAGCTGACAAAGTTTTTTGAGTTTTTTCCCAACAAATTCTTCGATTTTACAAATAAATATATCTCGCATGTCACTTTAAAGGATAAGTTATTCATTGTCTAATGGCCATTGAGGATTTCCACGTGTAAGATACCCGCGGAACCTTGAAAGTTTTTGACAGATATTTCCCTTACAAACGGTATATTTATAGGCATGTGTTTTCCAATAAATATCTCGTTACTCACTCAATTACGTATAATAACGAACAACGTAAAAGTAACGATATTATTTGTATAAGAATACTGCTTCAATAAACAAATAGGTACTTCTAAGGGTGTATTTAGACTGAATAAAGATAGAGCTAGAACAAGTGCATTTTTAAACTAAGCGTTAACACTAAAATATACGTATATTTTATTTATAAGCAAAGAGTTAAATTGAGAACTAAACTAGAAATAATTCTTGGATGAGATGTTTAGGCCACGCACGCTTGATTTGAACGCACTCTAGTGCCGTTTACATTAAGCGAGCAAGCATTCATAGAATGTTCTAAGAATCTTTCTGAATACAGCAAGAACAATGAGAGAATGGTTTATGTCTGTTTACACTAAAATAATGTTATAGAAGCGGCATATATTCTATGCCTTTGCTCGTTTAGTAAACGTAAATGGATCGTAGTATGAGTTTCTCGATAATACCGTGACTGTGACGATTTTACCGTGGGAGAACCATGCATTTGTACGAGTGAGGGTACCAGAGGTCCAATTCCCCACCCCTTCCCCATTAATTTCCCATCCATACACCCTAAAAGGTCGGCAACACATTTTGTACCTCCTAGTGTTGTGTTTAGCAAATGTCCATGGGCGACAGTACTTACTTTCCATCAGGTGATCTGTCAGCTTGTTTGCCGCCCTAAAAAAAGCTGGAACGTATATGAAGTGACGTAAGATCTGCACCTAACTTCTACAAAGGTAAAAATTATGTGGAGTATTATGAATATTAAACGAAGTATTCGGAAAAGAATTTAGGTCTTTCGTGCGAACGACGAATTTCTTTGGAAGTAATTCACTTCGCTGTTAAGCGTATAAGAAAATTCTTACCTAATTTATATAATTACACATTCTTAAAAGACATGCCTTTTCGTAAGGAAGTAGGTTCTGTTATTATATAATTTTCAACCGATCTCAAAAAAAAGGCTTGTAAGTAATGTTTGTTACTTCATTATTTCGTCATTGAGGAACAGAATTTTTTTTCTTAAGATATTTTTGTGTTCACAATATTATAAATATTTGTAGTTTTATGAATATCACTCCTTTTGGCAAGAAAAAGTTCTAAATACATATTTGAAAGCAACGAATATTTATTACTGGCAACAATTAAGCAAAGAATTGAATTATTTTATCGATACACTATTAATACAAAATCAAATCAAACTTCATAATCCATCACTGGTCAGAGCTGGTCTGGAATTAACACTTCACACAACACAAGACAAAGACTAGTGCGTGCGAGTTGCGTTAAAACTAACCAACAGAAGTATGTTACAAAACCCACTCAATTTTTACGCGTAAATACACCTATTGGCTCCTCCACACATCAACGAACTAGTTCGCGAACCAGTTCGCTAATAGCATTTGCGGGCATTCGCGAACTAGTTCGCACACGTTGGCGACTGCATTCTTTACTTTACTTAATGACTTCTATATTCTATTAAATAATATTTTATTTAACAATCGCGGTTAGTTATGCAGTATTGATATTTATAAGCCATTAAGTCATAATCACTGATATTTATAAGTCATTCGCCAACGTGTGCGAGTTAGTTCGCGAATGCCCTCGAATGCCATTAGCGAACTGGTTCGCGAACTAGTTCGCTGATGTGTGGAGGAGTCATAAGTCTATTCTCCACCTGATGACATTTGCTAATTGCATCATTTTAAAGTCGCATAATAAAGAGGTTTTATTGATTTTCAAAATTTTAGTTTTTATTAGAAACACTAACAATAAGATATAGTCACATGATACAGATGTGGTTTTTCCAAAATCTACAGGTTCGATTACTAACTACCATAATTATTTTTTTTAAGTAAACGTGGGGTTTTATATTCATTAAAATAGGCGTCAAAAGTCTTGCAAAGCACAGGAAACGTCCCTACATAGGGAATCCTTTCAATGACTAATAACATTTTATATAATCCTTAAACTTCACAATTAATTCTTATTATTTGATGGCAGTATTCCAAGTAATTATGAGCTGTAAAACCACTGAAAATATTGTAAATTTTTGATTGTACATTCATCACCTTTATGTGATGACAGGGAAAAACATATGTACATCATAATATGAAAATTTTAATTTCAGTTTAAGTACATGTGTGTATTAAAGTGTAAATTATGACTAAAGTATCTGTAGTAGTGGTTGTCCCTTATGTTTCTCCGAATTTATGGCCACAGCCTCCGTAGTATAATAGGTAATTTGAAATGTAAATGTCTTAAGGCGTGTTGAGGTATTTTGAGAACGGGAAAATTTAATGTCTGGTATTCCTTCACACAGTGCCGACGTTAGGGTCACTCTGACACCCCGGGTATAAATTCTGTAGCGTCCTCTCAACCTTCCGTACACTATCTTAAAATTGCCAATTGAGCTGAAAGAAAGAAGTAAAATCTTCATCTTAATATATTACCCATTTAAATAATTTTCATACACAATAGTGACAAAGCGCTCCGGGCGATCGCCACATACCTGAATCTCGTGCCGCCTGAAGGAAAAGAAAGCGAGGCGCCATGGCACCGGCTCGACAAGGAATTCCTGAAAGAACTACTGGTAAGATTTGTGATAATATTATAGACCTTATTATTTTTTACAGGCAAAGTACAGGGAATGTCCAAAAAAGTAAATCCTGAAAAAAATGCAATTGAAAGTTCAAAATTGATATCATTTGTATGAGGATTGTAAACTTAAAACATATTTTTTATAATACCCAATGAGTTTTTCAAAAATCCTGTTCTTAGAAATAAAAGTCCTATACATATAGATGTGCTATCACTAAAAAAATTAAAAATATAAAACTTGTGACAATCCCTGTTCTTTGCGTGTACCCTTCATTTTGAAAAACTAAACTAAAAATATACTCTAGATATCGCGCCACGAACGTCGAATATCACAATTAGAAGAACTCAATCTGATGCCTCTCTATCCGACTGAAGAAATTATTTGGGATGAAAATGTGGTGCCAACTGAGATCTACAGCGGTGAAAATTGCCTGGCCTTACCGAAGCTGAACCTTCAATTCCTGACCCTCCACGATTACTTGCTGAGGAACTTCAACCTGTTTCGACTTGAAAGTACATGTAAGTATTTTTTAAAAATAATACATAATTACTGTGTTTACACAACCTATATTATTTGTAACACGCTGTATAAATTTTTACTAAATAAGGGGAGAGAAGTGATGCACCGTTATTGTGAAACAAGTTACGAGCATGTATCGCTGAATTATATGCATATTTTTTTGTTATATTTGAGTAATTTTGAGACACCCATTTATCAATATGTCGCGCGTTACATAAGAAGAACAATATTACGTAAATTATATAATAATATACCTACACACGTATCCATTCGAAATTATTTAAGGAGCTTTTTGAGTGAGTTAAAATATGATAAATTATTCAATGTCCTTTTTAGCACATTCTACTATATATTATGAGCGCGAAGTTCTGGGTACATGGGTACATAGGTAATGGGTATAAGCTAGCACCTAGGTATATAACAAATGTCAATATTTTAATTCACCCTTACATACTTATTGGTAAATGACTAAGTTGTTATGAGTAATTGCAGTGTGTTTTCCATAGATTGATGGTCTCAGATTATATGCTAAGGTTGTAGGTGCAGCTCAATGATACCATTTTGTGATTTCATGCCTGACGGTGTATCATACATCTTAAACGAACAATCATTTATATTCTTAGAAAATTAGTCGTTTAAAGGTAATGGTATTGAGACTCTATTGATCATATAGGTTATATCAATTATTGAATGTTTTTATAACACCCATATGAAATAACAATTCTTTGAGGGTAGACCTAATAAAACTTGATGAAAATAGGTTGGGGAGAGTAGAGCTAGAGAATGGACCTCATAGGATGGCGCCTAAAAGCTTGGAAGTAATAAAAAGATTAACATAATTATAAGCTAACCTTTTGGTTTCCAAAAAGGAGAGTTTTCCAATTCGTCGTGGTTTTTGATGAAATTGTACGGTAATATTATACAGCGTATATATTAAAATACATGCTAAATTAATAAATTTATAGAGACCACCAAGGTTTACGAAAACAAAATCATACAAAGGCTTATACGCAAATGAAGTTGCGCATTTACATATTTCTCGAATGATTCCGATTTAGTTAGCACAGAAGATAAAATCTATAGGTCATTTGCTTTAAACAAAGTTAAATTCTTAGATTCTTAATCACTGATAAGCTATGTGGAAACAAAGTGACCAAATTATGACGTTCTTCCTTTGTAAAAGGCATTGTTTGTTTAAAATTAATCTATTTGCTTGTGACGCATGTGTTTGTTGACAGATGACATTTTGTTCTCTATTGCAAATATTTTAGCATGTCTTTTTTACCTTGAGCATAAAATAATGAATGAATGAATGAATGATTATACCCCGGTAGTTTCTCATAGGGTTAACTTGGAATTGTAGTAAGATATAGAGATATGGGTTTTTATAGATATGAAAGATATTTTAGCATAGTATTGTTTATTTGCATAGATATGATTCCCACGATGCGACGGAATGGAACCGGTATGCGTTTATGGCTATTTCGATGGCTTATCTATCTGTGGTTTTTCATATGAACCGCAAAATTGTAACATTATTTGAATAGATATTTAGCTTTCTTTTTTTTCCTAATTTTAGGAATATCATTCAGAGTAAATTATTATTTATAACTATAGACCTATAGTGAATATTTTTGTCTCTAGAACTGTTATTATTTTTAAGAACTTTTGGGCTAATTTCGACCATATTCTTCTATAACAGGTTAATAGATCTATTTGTCGTTTCTTTTGCTTCAAAGACATTGAGTTCCTCTGAAAGTACTGGCTTGATAGGTATGTTCTAGATTTGAGATCATGAATATTTTTGAACATCATTTAATCAACACAAACAATTGGACCATTTAAGATCATCTTCAACCGATATGGACTGGCTAGTCGACCGTAACTAATGGTGATTGACCATCTGAAGTCATCATGACTAAGTTCTTAAAGTAGATATGTAGTTTATCTAGTAACAGGCGTAACGGATCAACCATTATAATTTTATCGGTATACTTTATTAAATAAATGAAAAATAAACTAAAAATGAAATTTTAAATAAATAATAAATAATAAAATAAAATATAGGACGAGAAATAAAAGCTATAGATATTTAAAAAAATTAATTATGTAAATATTGTCAATAAATTATTATTTACTAATACAAACATAAAATAATTCAATGTGTTTCGATGCAATGCTTCGTGGTAGGTGGTATTAAAATATCATTATATTATTGCACACAGAAAAATATCAATGACAATAATAACAAACTATTGTTTTCATATTTAATAAATAATTAACTTTTATAAATAGTAATGTGTTTTTAAATAACTTATAATCTTTTTCAATTAACGTTAGTTTCCGAGATTAGCTCATTCAAACATGCACAAACTATCTTATAATAATAATAAATTATAAATATAGTATAAATTTAGGTCTTAAGCCGATAAGACGGCCTCGGCTGTATTTGCAAAACTATAACCGACTTTTCAGGCTCTGTTTGTCTTACTGTCACTCGCGAAGATAACAATTAACAGCGGAAGCTAATTATATCGCAGATAAAAAGTGCATAATTTTCTAAATACAGGGTCAATACATGTTATGTGTTTTAATTGAAACTGTTTGAACGAAATACGATTTCAAGGCTATACACAAAAA
>DVWF01000132.1:0-10349 GCA_018234925.1 Junonia litoralis
GATCCGCCGGCCTCAAAGTGGCGCTGCATAAGACCGAGGCCGTGTACTTTCACGGACCTCAGCAGCGCGCTCCCCCTGACGCCCACATTCACGTAGAGGGCGTCAGAATAGCGGTGAAGGCCCAGATGAAATATCTAGGCCTGATAGTTGACAACAGGTGGCACTTCAGCTCGCTGTCGACACGCCTGCTGAAAACTGCGGACGGCTCATGGCTCCTCCCAAATCTGGGAGGGCCCAGGACGCGATTCTGGCAATTGTACGCCGGCATCCTGAGGAGTATGGCCCCTTATTGGGTACAGACCTGGACCCTTACCAGGAGGGAGACTATCCAGGGCTATTCGCAGGCCCCAAAGGGCCATCGCGCAGCGGGCCGTGAGAGTCTACCGGTCGGTGAGTTTCATGGCGGCGTATGCCTTAGCCGGCATACCGCCTTGGGAGCTCGAGGCGTGGGTGCTGGCCAAGGTCCACGCGTGGACGGCGGCCCAGTGACTGGCTCGAGGGTTCCCACGGCTTTCTCTTTTTCCGTCTAGTGCAGGTCCTATCTGGGCACCAATGCTTCGGATTCTATCAGCACCGTATAGGGAGAGAGGAGGCCCCGTCGTGTCACCATTGCGGTGATGTGGCAGACACGGCGCAGTACACCCTCGAGGTGTGCGGGGCCTCGTTGTAAAGGTGAGCCCACGCCGGGCGGGGACTAGACGTAAAGGCTGCACCGAAGGCCCAGTCCTCCTCCAGAAAGACGAAGCGGAAAGTGCCCAGGGGGTTTTAGTCAACAGTACAGGATTCTGACCTTCAGTATGATGCAGGTACTAATCGGAAATTTTTGTTAACCGTCGGGGGTGCAGTATGTGAAAATGTTTATGTGGCGCCTTTTTTGGACGCACAATAAATCTTCATAGATACCCGACTCTTGGGGCAAAGACCGAGGTTCAATCAGCACGGAATCCGAGACGCTGCGGTATCGCTTTCGCAAGCGGTGTAACTTTGTCGGGTCATGACAGCCTCACAGAAAGAGATTATTTCCTTGCGTAGCACCGCCGACACGACTGCCCGCAGGGAGAGAATTTGTGCGATTTTCGGGACCTGGATCTTATAAAGGGACTCTCCAAAACAACATTGACCGATCAGTACCTGTGTAAGTCGGGAGGTGACTCGTCGCTTCCTTCTCTTCTAGGCCTTATAAACTGGCAGGATCGCACTCACGATTCACTGTGCTTGTACCGTTCTACACGGAAATGGGCGCACCGTACTACAAAATCCTCACTCCTGCCGCTTGAAAGCTCCGAAGGCACTGGCAGGTTAGAACTCACTTCCACCGCTTAACGAAGCATGCGAATTCGGTCGAAGACCCTCAAAACCTTCTCTGCTGTCTTAGCAGAGAAACATTCGAGGATTCTTGCTATCCAAGAGCGGAAAGCGTGCTAAGAAGGACCTCGAATTATATCGTGCGATATCTCGGCACCACGCGGATGGCCACTCTTTTAACCGGATTGAGAAAAGGTATAAATATGTGTAAAAGTTTAACTGATTGCGATGAAAAAAAGATTGTCCGAAAAGAGCGTGTCAAAAACTGAGCGAAAAGAAGTGATGAGGGGAGTGACTTCGACTGAATTGCAAAAAAATAAATTTCAATACAGGCTTGAGAGAACTTTGTGCGGGAATTCCTAAAAATACAAAATCCTCAACCGTTTTATCACATTCTTGTCTTGAGGGCGGCATATTATATTCGTAGGGCGCAAAATTTTGAAATCTTGCGCTATGTATATGGCTTCAAACGCGATGAGCTTACCACCCCTCTGAACGTGGCGTCCGTATGCGGCCGTAGCAAAGGAAACATACGGAAAAGCGCGTCAAGTTAGGATTAATCTTCTACGTATTTTTAATTAAAATGTTTTATATATTTTTATTTAAGTATAATTCAATTTTTTTTCATGTGGCTCTTTTTGCCGCCCCTTAAATCTGCCGCCCGGGGCCATGGCCCCCCGGCACCCCCCAAGGTACGCCACTGCATACATAGGCTATATGTCGGAAGTCGACGAAATTGAATGAGAATGTCCAAAATATGACGGATAAGAATAACAGCGTATTGTAACATCAATTACGAAAGAGTATATACGTAATTATCATAGCCAATTACTAGGTATATCGAAGAGTTGCCACATTAACAAATTGTGTATGAAGTTCATTACTAAATTGTAAATTAATATAGATACTCGCAACTACGCAATTCATTTTCATTCATAATTATAAATCACTCAACTTTAATAAAGTTATAGGTAATATGTAGGTACAACAATTAATAGCAATAATTCGGTAGGTACTGATAAAATTTCACATAAAATTTAACCAGAACAACACATTATTGTGTACATACATGACATACGGCGACTTTGACCTTGTATAGGTACATCCTTGTACTTACTAATTTAAATAAAATTAACGTATCGTTATGTTTTATCTGTTGGAACAATTTTTATTATTTTTATAATAAAAAAGAATAGGTCTTAAAGTGTATTTCATACCGGGTCATAGGGTCCGTAGTCACTTGCGCAAAATTGTCTATGGACCATCATTAGTAGATACAATCATTGTTTTAATTAAATTTTTATATCTGTGAGTATAATAACCGTTGTTAAGAAGTTGTCAAATGTTACAATACCATAATATTTATTCGCGGACTACGTTTACCTAGTTACGATGACGTCAATAGTTAGTAACAATTTATTATGTTCAATTGGTGTTGTATAAATACGTATATAATTGTTATTATATCATTTTAAAATTACACTTAAGTTAAAACTTTCTTTATACGTAATCTGTATTATAAAATGAGCGAATTGTATTATGTTTTAAATTATAAAAATGAATCTTCAAACAGTTTCGAGACAACCTGCTCAATATTTCCATATAAATGTGATGTGACTAGTTCACAGTTTGATACCGGTTTTTGTTTATCAAATTTTCATTTATGTCTTTAAACTACGCATATAAGAATGCGGGTTTTGAGAGAAGTATTTCTAACTTTACTCTTGACGTGGTCAAAATAATACAATACAAGTATGTATATACTCATTGCGAATACAAAACATTCGAATATCCATAAGTATATAATCGACGGTTGAAAGGCTATTTGGTCTAAGCGCCATTTTTTTGACATATTGATTTATATACATATTTGGATAGAGAACAATTTGCTGATTATAAATATGTATAAAAATAAATATGTTAAAAAAGTGGTGCTTAGACCAAATAGCCTTTCAACCGTCGATATGAATTCTGTATAAACGTACAACCAAAAGCTACGTTAATTTATCGTTAACTAGTAGTACCGAAATGTTAATTGTTGTATATGAAAATTTTGTCGTCTCCATTAGAGTAGATGACGTGTTGTCTGTTGGCGAAAGTCAGGCGGTGATATTGGGCCCATTGTCTGTGTTGAGTCACTGGCGGCGCTCGCGCAGCTATTTCTGTGCGTTCCGCGTAGGCGGCGTACGCGGTCCGTCCACAGCTCTCATTTTTCAGACCGCATATAGTCAATGTGTTATGTTTTTCTAAATATCCGAAATTTGCGATAAAGGCGTTATCGTGTGAACGAGCTATTTTTAAAGTTCAAGGTCCGATTAAAGCTGTATCCATTTGTATCGTATTTTGATTTGGATGCTAACAATGAATACTACCATATTTACTACTTTAAAGTGACTATTTAATTTTGTATCAAATAGTTGTATGAATTATTGTTATATATTGTTATGAAATAGTTGTATAATTGGCAATAGTAGGTAATTATCAAAATATCTCCATAGTAATAAAATATCTAATAATAACTAGTAGGTATGTCTTTTTTGAAAAAAAAAAAATAAAACAAATGTCTGCAGTATTGTTTAATAATAATAATTGTTTAAAGTTTATGTTAAAACGGCAATTAAGGAAACTCCGACGATTTATCGCAGTTACCTACCTTGAGTTTGGGCTTCATTAACTTACTTGTATTGATGATAACTTTGCACCCATACTGGTTAAAGGTTTACTGTTTAATTTAAAAACATTCAAACAATAAAAGTTTCTAATATTGGATTTTAATAATGGCTTTATACATGTATAGGTAAATGGAATAGAGTCAGAAATCAGAGATTAACATAATTTATAATGATTGATGGATGAATCTGACAATAATAATTCCATAATTATTTTTGTCAATAGTCCAAGTAAAGGTTATATTGAGGGTTGTTTTTCTCAAAATAAAATAACTGGCTCTAAGAAGAGCACGAAATGTGAAACATTTCGATGGACTACAAAGAAAATAATTATCTTATTAATTTCAAAACCTCCTATTAGCTACTTCTATCAGTCATCGAGCCATTAATATGTAAAAAAATCAATGATCGAAATTTGACCACCAAAGGTTTATATTTTACAATTTGGTAATGGTTTCGGAAATATGAGGAAATAATATTAGAAACCACGACCTTTTAACCAATTTTTAAACCACCTTTTTCTATTATGATCTTTGTGAACTCCGTGCGATCTCGAGGCTGGCTGTTAGGTATTGATTAATACCCCAACAGACTAGTTGTGATTTAGTCTGTTTAATGCTCAATTTAAGTTTTGTATCTTTCTAAATTTTTATCTGTAGATGACAACAGATTTAAAGAGCTGCATCATAATATAAGAGCTAGAGCATTAGCTAGGATAGTTTATAAAACTATTCGAAAACCTGTGTACTTGATTTGTAAATTGTGTGGAAAGTTGAACTAGATTTTTTACTATAAAAAATTATATTATAATAAATTAATAATAAATTATTAAGAATTCTGGGGTCATATCTTTTATAACTAGATTTAGTAGCTTGCTTTAAAAATACCTACTGAGGTAATGAGCAGCAATTCTTCCATGAAGTTAACCAAGCGAAGGAGACTTCGCTTAATGGCGGAGCACATCAAAAATTTATAAAGTTACCAATTTTCAACAGTCTCGGAAAACTTCAGGCACACCTACTAAGGAGTTTCAGTTTCAGCGTCAGAAACGAACTAGTAAATGATGTTCCATTTCTATTGTTATTATAGTAATAAATGGTTATAAACAATCTCAGGCAAATTTTCAATAAAATCTTCTTATCACTGATATTACATTTTTACGCGATAAAGCGAGTAAAAGATATACACATTTAAAAACTTACACTTTTTCGGTATTATTTTACTTGTATAATTAATAATAACTTTTTTAAATCGAGAAGTAGGTTTTAAAAAGTATCTCATTAAGGCTTTTATAGAATTTTCAGCACCATCGTCATTTGTTCAACACATTGAAAAAGGGAATCAATTTGAATACCTATGAAATGAAGATTCTTTAGATGGGACACTTCTGAAAGCAGGCTTACTTTTGATAATAATCGACTCTCGAAAGTAGGAATTGTCTTTAAAGGTTGATGTTCGTAATGTTTATACGTCAAATACTCGTATATACGTCAAGGATGAGTTAAGTACTTCTTAAAATTTTATTGTAGTAGTGTAATAGAGTTTTGACAATCGTAAAGTTTCGTTAAAAGCACTCAAGTTTAGATTCAGTGTGTACATCGAGTGTCTTTGTATGAATACGAGTATCATTGCAAAATTTATTACAACGTTGTAATAAGGGTCGCATCCACATACTTCATACTGACCAAAACAACTAAACAGTACAGATATTAATGCCTAAGATTCATGTTGCCTAAACAATCAGAGCGAGTTTTGAAATGTCTAGACAGAACGAATTTACTGTTAAAGAATGAGAGAAGAACGGGATTAGTAAGACGGCGTAAGTTTGGTTTCTTCACTAACGGTAGGCAAACCTCATACGAGGTGTGGCTACAGGTTGGCTTTACCACTGTATACAACTGAGATTTACCACAGTTCGGTTTGGTAACTTAAAAATCGGTCCCTTTTTGAACCGATTTTTACAATAACTTTTCGTCGATTTTATTTTCACTAAAGGTCGTTCTGTGGACGATCCAATCGACCATGAAACCTTTTTAGTCATGACATTAATTTCGTTTTTTATGATTGTGATCTGACACCTTGACAACTGAAAGTATTTTGACGTGGTATTACACAGATATCGATGTGGTAGTATCGTCGTACAAGTATGTTTTACTTTATACATATAGTTTAACGTATTTAAAAGAAATTATTTAAAAATACGTTGGTGAACCCTCCTCCATGTACAACAAGTAGGTATGCCAAATTTCATTGAATTTGCGATAAAGTGTATTAGAAGTTTTCGCTTCGTATATGAATATACATACATATAGGTAGGTATATATGAAGCTTTTAGAATAGACCAATAGTAAAAAATTATGTATGAGTAGGTATGTATGCTATTCGAGGAAAAGTAAGTATTTATTAACTTTTTAGTCAGTAGGCTGCAGCTAGGCTCTACATAGTCATAGTTCTGGCTACGTCCGAAAAAATTCTTAGAATATTCTAGGAATGTTTGCTCGCTCGATCTACTCGGCTCTTAGAGCGCAAACAGTTCCGATTCCTCTAAAAGATCACGAAAGAATACTTTAAACGCACCCGTACATGCCACCTTACTTCTCCTAAATGCCTAGACCGATTCAAGTGAAATTTTATATTTAGATATATTTTAGTGAATCTCTGAATGGTTTCAACATACAAACCCTTAACTGTTGTTAATTGGTGCCATATAACTACTAAGTAAGTACTGGACAGGATAACATTCGTCGGCTCTGTAAATATTTTTTATTTGAAAACAATAACGCGATTTTGATTAGCTCATTATAGTCTGTGACGATCACACCCGGCTTACTCTTAGCTCGCTATGTTATTTATCATCTGACTAGCTGCTGCCTGCGATATTGTTCACCCCTGACAATAATTTCATCAGGCTTAAATGTTTTGCCCTTGTTAATGATAGCGCTAAAAAAGGATTTAATTGAAATAAAAAAGTAAGCACTTTCCAACTGTTTCACTACTCCACTTTACTCTTAACTTTACTACTTGCAAAATTTCGATGGAAATTCAATGTTTTAATCATTATTTATTCTCCTGTGAAAATGCTGAAATGTTCAAGTTCTGGATTATAATCTGCTGAATCTTTTGATAGCGTTGGTTTATTAATTCGATTTTTTCACAGCTTTTCCGGTCTAACCGTCACGTGAGAACTTAATACCTCCACGTGGTTGTGAGACAAAGGGTCTATTGACAAACACACGGGCATCGCAGTGGTGTAGCGATTGTGGAAAGGACATTTTTTTTTCTTTTTGAAAGTAGTGATTCGCTTTTTCTAATTGCTCTAACTCTCTTTTACAACGAAGTTCTACAACCTAATTACTTCTCGTTAGTAAAATTTGCTTATTTTATTGGCAGTTTTGTCCATATTTATCATTTGTTATTAGGAAAGAAATATACATATGTACCTACATAATGTGGAGACTTAATAATAAAAAATACGGATACATCGCGTTGCTCTTCTCATAGCTTTCGAATTATTGTTCTCGCGACGGCCGATACGACGCTTTCAGCCGTTAAGGAATCGCTCATTAGTGCAAGGCGAACTGGGACAGCCACTTTATTGGACAGTGTGGTCATGGTGACGTGATATCGATTTGTGACAGACGTTATAGTAGATATCTAACAATTAAATAGTTGAGTTAGGACGCGAAAGACTGATAGACAAGACAATAACAAACGTAAAAACATATACTTAAGTAAATCTTGCTTTCTTACATTACTCTTACAAGATCAATAACATATCGTTTCGCGAATATTATTGTTGAAATTGTCATATAGGTGTGCTCGAATCAACAGAGTGTGGATATTGAATAATACGAAACGAAACGGGCATTGTTTGTATGTGTTAATGCGGGAAACGGGCGCCCGGATCGGAATACTCCCAGTTGCGGCACGGCGTGAGCGCCATGCCACGGCAGGAGCACGGTGGCGCGGGCCGAGGGCGAGCGCGGTCGATGAGCCCGCGTAGAGGGCAGCACGGAGCCGGGGGGCGCCTCCCTCGGCCCCGCCGCCCCGTTTGCTTGCGCATTCTGTACGGCCGCGCCGCGCGCTCACTAATGCGTCATATCGCTAACCGACTCAACGTGTCCGTCCGACTCGCGGAGACAATTCGCGCGCGCCATGTGAACTTCTGTGTTGATTTATGTATAATCCTATCCGAAGCGATTCGTGCTATCGACATGACTTATTTTTACTCGAATTTTGAGAATACGGACAGTGTATTATGTTGCATGTGCGCAAAGACAGTGGTTCACGCAGTCGACGCACGTGTTCGGCTTTTCGCTCCTGGAATCGAGTAAGTTTCGAGATGGCTTATTTTAAAGTGTGACTCGTTACTGACGTCGGCTGATTTGCGAGGTAGTTTGGGGCGCGTTATTTTAGCTACGCCCGGCGGGCCCCGGCGCCGGCCGCCCGGAATGCGGCCTCCGCCCCGCCGCGCGTTGCCGGCGCCGAGCGCACCGCGCGTAGCGTAATAAATAAAGGCGGGGCACCGCTGCGTGCGCGCGCACCCTCCCGCGCTCACCTCGCCCTCGGGTCATTGACTCGCGCTCGGCCACCGCCGCTACAACCGTAGCAGCCGACGCTGCCGAAGACAACAATTCTCGAAAGCGGTAGTACCATGCTCTTGGCCTCGGTATTCCGTAGGGCCTCGATATTTCAATGCTCAATGTCAATGCCGTTAGTTACGCGTCGTCTCGGCGGAAGTGTGACACCCAGCACGCGTGAGACGCCTCGCTGAAGACATCACTCACAATCAGTTAAGTAAACTGCTAATATTGCAAAAAGGATGTTGACCTCAGTGATCATACCCGACAAATAGCTTTAATAAGCTCTTAAAGCTCTACGTTTTGAGACCATAGTAAGTACCGCACTTGTTTTTTTAATTGTCATAAGATCCTCGACTATTAAATAAAATATCAATATATTTATTATTTTCCTTGTACAATTATTTAAATCTGCGAAAAACGGTTGTATTTTACGATTTTGACATTTGTTTGTGAATGAAGCAATGAACTCTTCAATTTATTTCGATTTGTATTTCGAAGACGCTCAGCGGACAGCATTCAATATAGATACCGATTAAGTACAAATCATCAAATCTTAATTAACAAATAGTAAGTAATTAATTTCGTATGAGTTATATTTTGAATTGTTATCACGAAGGCCGGCAAATTCCGTTATAGTTTATAACACGGCATAGTCGTCTTCGTGAAACTAAAAATAAAGCGTGAACTTCCCGGTTGAATGGCGTCGTCGGCGCGACGAGCGCGGGGAGTGGCAGCCATTGCCCTCGCCCGGTTTGTTTACAACTCAGAACTCGGGAGTGGCGCGCCGCTAACTGTACCCTGAGTACCAGCGATAGGGTGTACAATTGCAACGCTGGAGACCGAGCGTGGCCTGCGCTCGCGCCATCTGCGCGCTCTTTATTAAAATAAACTGCCACCGACAGATACAGGCCCTGTGTAAAAACGAGCCACTCGGCCGCCAGGTGCCATGCGACCCTCGGTTGCTATGAAGATGCGTCTAGTGTTAGGTCAGTTATTGCCAAGGTGTAATGCGTACAAAGACCCCGTTTCGCGTGCCAATGACCATTCCGATGCACCATGCCAACGAGCCTTAATTTAGCGTAGTATCTTGTTATTCGTCCACGTGGATTGTATTCATTAATGATTTTTAGTTTATAACATCATTGTTTCATACAATATGATCAATATTAGAAATCTTTAAAACAGAATTCGTTTTAGTAGCGTTACGGGTGGTAATTTTAAAGTCGAGGGAAGTATAAAAAGTGGAAAGGAATAATATTAGTATAGATACAAGATACACACGGCCGTCGTCGAAAGGGTCTGTTTGGTAGGAGGGCGTAGACGCACGATGGCGTTGTTCCTGTATTAAAAAAACCATTGCAGTGCATAATTTTTTTCTTGAGTACCCTCGCTGTATTTGAATGCGTATTTTCATGCGCGTAGGAGTGACGTTTTTGCGATTGACGACCTTAGGACACTTTTCATTGAATTTCTCTTGCACTCTTTGCAACTACTGTATGTTTTCATGTTTTTTTTAAATATTTCTTTGATTGATTGGTGTGAATTGTGTTATATTCTGCTTAAAAGATTAATGTCAAAGTTGTTTGCAAATTCAAAAGCATTTTTATAATAAATAATACAGTTTAAAATATTCAGATACTTTTAAAAATTTCTCTTTATGCTCTTTAAACCGGTAAACGTACTACACTACTCGCAAAAATTAAAGGATAGAAAAAAGTTGCAAATCTTTGGCCAACTTTCAAAAACTGCAAAAAATGGTCGAAAAATTATTTTAAAACCAGGAAATTGTAGC
>DVWF01000133.1:0-10346 GCA_018234925.1 Junonia litoralis
CTTACAACATACATATTGAACATTTACAGTTAAAGTGACTATATTAAAACATCAGATATGTACGTCAATGACAAGTGGACATAACATTTACTAAACATAAACATTTATGCTCAATTGTCATTTTCTCTATGGTCTATGTGATAATGTATGAACTTTTTTAAGTATAGAATTAATGATGCAATGATCATAATCCTGTAAAGAGTGTTAATGTTATAGTTCAAAAGAAAATAAATCTACTAGAAAAACCAATAACAAAACTAATCAATCCTAATTAAGTCCAAGCTAAAATTAACCGTTAAACGTTTTCCGAAGCGGAATAGCACAAAAACTTTTCATTCATAAATCCGTCCCGGCCGATAAGACTTCGTTATCATTATGGTCACCGTAGAAGCGTATCCGCGTACCGCCTTATAAGGTCCATGAATTCTGCCACCGCACTACTTATCGGATGAAAGCGGTCCCTAATAACCCCGGTTATAATGCAATCTATACCCCCGGCTAATTTATTGTCTTACTTAACTTATGCTCTTAATAAAGATAAACACTTTATCTAAATCTGCGAATAAATTCCCTGATAGTGTACCAGCTCACCGTTCGGTGTACGACGGCGCTATTGTTCGAGGTGGTTCCATCAGATAGCTACGGAATAATTTCGATAAGACCCGCACTGACAAATGCCCTTGTGCACCGTTAACGATATATTCTGTTTACCATATTAGTAGTAAAATACTATTCAACTATCTAATGGACTAGATACAAAGTTTCTACTTTTATTTAGGTAATACTCGCGACTATTAAGACTACTGCGACTGACAATTTCACTCACAGAATCAAATTTGCTCTTAGTTTTACTAAACTAGTATTAGAGATAGTCCAGAAGGGAATAATAATACAACCACTCTTAATTATACATGCTATATAACATAATCCCTCTATCGCTATGTCCTCTGTTTTGACATCAACAACCGTCACTAGGCAACTACCCAATCGTGTATTCCAAATAGTTCCGATAACCCTAGGTATAAATATTTAGGATTCTCCTAAAATCTGTTAAATCGTTACAGTCTGAAATAAAATAGACTCAGTCACAAATATTTGCATTTATATTATAAGTTTTATTACTAGATACTATTAAAAATTATGCTTCCCGCTGGGAAAAGGCGTTCCCTTTATTAGAGTAACGGGTCCCGTGCTTAGCCCACTACTGTGCCTCCCTGCAGGACACCAGGTTTGTATGTTAGCGTTATGTCATATCGTAGCTTCACACAGTTACATTTGAAACTCATAACATACTTAATTAATTATAATTACTTTAAAGACCACAAAACTAACAGTCGTTAATTGTTAATGGATATTTTCTATGTCAAAAATCGATTTCACTTTCTTCTAACAGAATGTTCAGTAACATCAGGAACTTTGTCTTTAGTCACTTTATTTAAACATATATTTTTTACAATATCACCAATATTCTATTTTAAGTATAAAAATATATATTTACCTTCCTAAACAAAGAGAACAACACACACATCGCCACAGCACTCGCGAGTTTAATTCTAATTCAGAGGGAACTGTTAACTAAATCGCTATCAGTGTTAGCCTACCCCCTCAGTGTAGTACATTCGCTCACTAATGGGAATATCGGATCTCGGAGGTAGAACACTGTCTTACAAGTTTCCTAGACAGCACCTATAAACTATAAAGCGGTTGCGCGGTGCGTATGTGCGTAAATGGTAAATTACTCATTTGGCTTAGCCAATCTCGTTGAAATAAGTTAACTCCGGATAAACAAGGCTTTGTTCCATTTTACGTAAGAATGCGGCAACGAACGGTGCTAATAAATAGGAATTACGTATCGGAGTTAAGGTTATAATTGTACGATTCGAAAGACATAGTAATTGTTGGGTAACATCTGCCTTTATACATTAGCAACGCCGGGGGCGCCGTCGAAAACTATACCACCTTGTGACCCAAAATATTAATGCGCAGTTAATTATACAGCGCCGTGCAGCGTAATGAACGCTTTTTTTTTATTTGCTTCGGAAGTAACGTAAATTGTTTTTGTACGTTTTGCTGGTGTAAGAAGCGCGTTCGTGCTGTAAATTCATTTTATAAGCTGAAAGTAACAAAGTGTGATTGTGGCGCGGAGAGATAGAGGAAATATGGCAAAGTTGAGGCATGATAATAATCGTTCGTGCGGCGTGATATCAAGTGTCTGCGCGGGCGCACTTTCCTCGACTTGAGGCCGCGCACGCGACCGCTACTCCATCACCGCTAGTGCGGGAACGCTTATCGATAATAGCGGCTTTTTACTGTAAATTAGAAAATAAATTAAGATAACGCTTTTTTTAAGATAAAACATTGTTGCAATTTTACAATTAATAATAAACAAAAATAGTGTTTATTATTAAACATAACAACCTTATACTATAGTAAACAACTTTTCATAATTAGGTACAATGATAAATTCAAACTTACTTTTTTTACTTAACTCTAGATGAGATTTAGTAAATGACGTTTTTTTAAATATAAAAATTATTGATAAGTAGCTATAAATTCTGAATCGACATTGTAAGGAGCATCATTACGTTGAGTTACAGCGACACGGCACGAGCCGCGATAGAATCGGACGATGATACATAGATTGTTTTCCGATTTCAACTCGCGCCGTTACAACTTTACTTATTTATTTTATATCGATAGATCGTCTGTCGATAATTCGATTTGACTCGTTCAATATCAACGCCGTGCTGAAAGCTTTGAATTAGAGAATTTACATTGTGAAATTACTTTCGTGAAAGTTGAATTTAATTAAATTAAATCCAATAGGTACTTTAGTTTGCACATCCTTCTAGTTTCGTGAAAGAAATAGCGTCGTAAATTCAACAGTTTAGCTGTCATTATGGCGCCATCGACGTAGACAATACACTGTGAAATAAGTTACGTGACATAAGTTGAAGTTTCATTAAATATTGCGCAGAACCTGAAACTAATTACGTGTCATGAAATTAAGCAATGTTATGAAAGAAGTTTCAGAACATTAATTTCAAAATTAATGAAATAATGTTTCACTATAAAAATGTGTAATGTGTAGTGATAGCTTAAAGATATATGACATGTAAATTGACTATTCAGAAGTGCTTTCATGACTAATATGATTTGGCCATTTTGATTTGATATGATTTAACTTCGAAATGTAAACAATATAATGTAAGCACGGCACATCACTACGTTGAATTAAGCGACGTGGCACGAGCCGCGATACTATCAGACGATGATATACGTGTAGATTGTTTGCTACATTGCTACAATGTATTCGATATAAAACATCGAATCGTTACGTTTAGTATCGATTATTCCGTAATCAATATCGATGTTACACTAAATTTCGCGATCGATGTTTGAAGTAAATAAAATAGATGATCCACGATTTCCTTAATGTACCAACCGGAATCTAAGCGTGATTTATAATCAGTGCTTTCTCTTTGTTTTATCTTAACTGTAATTACGATTTTTTGTTTTTCTTTATCTCCTAGAAGTCCTTATCGAGCATTAATATTAATCATTTACATGTTTGAAGGCTCTTGTCATAACATAGAAATTACAAAAGTCATTTTCGTTTGTTTACCTCTAACCCCTTTTCAAATTCCTCATATGTATAACATAATTCATTTGGTGGAAGTTTTAATTCAAGTTTTTGGTATTATCTTTTAATTAACAATATAACAGTTGAAGAGGTCTTGCAGTAATATTAAAACTGATCGAAACTACAGCAACAAAGCGTTCACCTCGTGTTAACTATAACTGTGAGGCGGCAATAAAGTATAGCAATTGTACCGCCGGCGGGCAGAAAAGCGTTATTTATTTAACTAACGGTGCTCATACTATACGTTGCGTGTGGGGCAATGCACGCCGGGTGTGCTAAACTATTTAAAGTATAACTGCTTTTTTACATTTAATTAGTAGTATAATATAAATTAAACATAGATACAGGGTGGTGCTAAAGCCGCCTACGTCTTTTTGGAAACGCCATAATTATTAAAACATCTATAAAAATATTTTTAGTAAGCTTTTATTTAAATGATTAGTATTTTAAAATCAAAATGCATGTGGCATAGGTGCATAGGTCACTAAAAATTAAAAAGTAAAATATGATTAATTCTCTTTTTATCTCACTTAAACTCATTGTCAATTGTATTTACTTAACATTACATATTGAATTTTATTATATTTTACATACTGTTTCACCAAGGTCTTATAGAAGAAAGTACTATAATTCATATGAATAATATATGCATGGCAACTGTACCTTCTAAGGCTGGTAACGGTTTGCGAATTCTGCTGCAGGCCTAACGCTATTTCACACTTAATTTAAAGCGAAATTGTTATCATTTGAATTGTTTTGACAACATAGAAAACAAACTGTTCATAAAACAACCTTTCAAAGCTAAAAGTAAACATGTTTATGGTATGTAGATATAAAGCTACACGAATCTACATGTTGATTAATTCGTTCTTTAACAAACATTATGGATAGACAGTAATGTAATTTAATCTAGGAAACATGCTCTTTTTATACTATAACAATCATTAAGTAAAAGTTCTTTAAACTTTACCAACCTTAGAGTTGGTTAGAAGATAGGACAGGATAGGATCATTCATATTATACATTTTAAAATGTCATAAATGAATGTCATAATTAAATGTCAGGAATATATGCCATTCAATATGTATTAAGTCCATTATTTTCGCTTGCGATATAAGTCATTTCGTAGCTAAAGCAAGCACTTAAACCGAGGCATATATCAAAATTCGATATTCCAATATCTTGTACGGCTGTACGCACCGGGCAATTAACCGAAGGCATTAAACAACCTGACCCCTAGTTTAATTTGAACCCGAATCTCGATTCGCGGTTAAATCAATTAGTCACCGGCTTCGTGGGTAACGGAGAGTCGATTTAATAAACTGGATGAATTAAAACTTAGTGATTATTTGTCTTTAGATAATTTTAATACTCTTTTATTCAACAAGCTTATGTTTTAGACAGGTACAGTAATACCTAATTAGTATGAAATTAAATAACAACATAAAATACGATCGACGCATCCGAGTACAGAATGAATCATAGTCACAGTCACTCTTTTTTTTCTTTTTTTTTATGTCATAACTGTCACATGTGCACACCTATTCAGCCAAACTTCTCTAAAAATACTTTAAATAATCTTCTGCGATAGGTAGACGATTTTTTCATAACGTAATTTCAGCAGTTGTATGATATTATGTAATTCACTAATATACGGAAATTATAAGTAAGTTAAAGTGTTAATCTAGATTATAATCTCTATTATGAATTTTACGCAAGCTGGTTGAACTTGAAAAATTTACATATGTATGTACACGCTTACAAACTGTCATGTTCACGTCAGTTCGATATGTTAATTTGATAATTATTATGTAGGTTGGTACATTAATTCATTGATAAATACCTATCGCCAATATTTTTCAATAAATCTTTAAGGTGTGCAGGAAAATCGTCATTTATTAAAAAATCTAGGTTATAGGCTTGGTTGAAGTCCCTTCACTTTAAAATTTTAAAAATTACACCACAACATGCCATTTTCTAATAAAAAGGCTATTTTTATTTTATTCGTAACAATATGACACCTATTTTATTCAAATTACCAAACTATGACATCTTTATTCACGCAACATTGTATTAAATCTACATAAAAATCCACGTAACATTTTATCGCTCAATTGTTACTAATGGTCCAACCACTATAGCCTGACCCATCGAAACATTGTTATTAAAACCGCTGGAAAGATAACTTGGAGGTCAAAGTAAACTACTTCAATGCGCACATCCACAGCTGGGCGGATTCGGAATGCACGTTCGGGCGCATTCGTCGCCTCTCGGGTGTTTAAACCCCGCCCACCTGCGCCTGCGCATAGCCCCATCTCTCTCCAACTCGCAGATTTCCCTCAGTGCGTCTCCGACCGCCGCGTGGAGCGCACGCCACACCCACTGACCGGCGTCAAGCTATTTTCCAATTATGTGGGAGCTTTTTGCGACTGCTCCATGCCCAAGATAAGCTTTCTATTTTAATAAATGACGCTACTCGGGTCACGGTAACAGTCTCATCTGTTAAAGTTTTAATAGAAACTATAATTTCAAATGCTTAGTTGCATAATATGAATCTCGTAGGTATATTTTGATACACACGAACATCGTAGATATAAAACTTTTCAAAATATTTTTACAACTAGATCACAACATACGACAACATGCATCTAAAATTGATGACTGAATGTTTATTAAAGTGGTTAAATAGCATACCTATATATTTCTTTGAAAAGTGGAGTATTCTTTCAAACCGCATACCACCTTTGCCAAATTCTTTTTTTTAAATTGTAACTTATGTCCTTCACTTTAACACTATGCATATGCCCATAATTCTCCCATATTTAGTCTCTGGTCCATCGGCTTAGTCGTGAAACATAACAAACCGACAAACAGAGTTACTTTCACATATAGGTAGGGATATCTAACTTGTTATGTAAAATATCTATTTATTTAATGTAACCCTAAATCTAAACTTTATTTGCTTTTTAAACTCCTACTTTTATTATAAAAACTATGAAGAGTAGAATAATGTAAAAGTGCCTTTACTGTCGTATTTATTTATACTCGTGACAACCTGACCGGGAACAGAATACCTACACGCGATCGAAGCCATAAGAAACAGGTGTTAAAAAAATATTCCCAAGGTACAGTTTTTCTCTTAACATCCTTGAAAATTGTCGGTGTGACTTGTTGCCTATTCACACCGGCTTTCAATACTAAACAAAGTAACAGCGTGAATCGGCACATTCTAAAACAAGTACTCCGTAGTTAATTATATTTAATAGCTTATCAAACAATCGGTAGCAGCGCATGCCGAGAGATACCGAAAAATTTTAATGGAACCGCGAGTAAAAGTTAGAAAGCGCCGACAAAATGAAAAAACGACAATTGTTACAAAAAAAACAGGCTCCGCGTCCCATGACCTCTCGCCTTTTAAAAAAAAAGATGAAGAGATGAGAAATAGCGACCATCTCGGATATAATTATCGAAAGAGCGTAGAGCCTCCAACCGTCAGCTTAAATATAAGCCAGTGCGTTCATGCTTTAAACTTAATAGCAATCTTTATAGTAATGCATGTGATAGGGATGGGCCTTACGACTGGTTATTATCGATGTCGATACTCGTCATATTAATTGTTACTCTGCTCCCAGCATGAACTGTAATTAGTTACTGTTCCCAGTAATTCTATTTCTTCGTACTGTATTATTATAATTAAAATCGTCCCATAATAATATATCTTTTTTTATTGTTTCGACGATTCTATTTTGCATTGGCTGATAATAGTTTCATATTTCAAATAAATTTAATACGTTTTATTGCGAGTGTAACGATGCCAATTGCAAATTCTACTGCAACGTCAGCGGATTACTTATTAAAATTTATCATCGATCGCGCAGCTCGAGAGCCGCCCACCGCGCACCTGCCCGTAAACGAGCTCGTAGTTCCTAGAGCGTCGTAAATTATCGTGTGGCGCATCACTAGCCGGGAGCAAAGGTTCCACAGAGGGCGCAGGCATCAATTTGCGCGGTAGCCGCCGCGGGCGCCGCGCCGCCCCTGTCATTACCCTGCCCTCGCCCCTGCCGCGCCCTGCTCCGCTCCCGACCTCCAGGGGAACATACTTTAACCTTTTTTGCTCCCTCACAACCTGTTCGCGGGATGCGGCTGCTGTGCCTTCACGGGCGCAATTTAAACATCGGTTCATGGCCACGGGCGATACAGGCTGCCTATAGCCCGCTAACTATACGGCCTTCGTAAGTGCAGTGCTGCCTGCATGTGTTTTAACTTATGGCTAGCCGTTAGGGATGGAAATTACCGTGTGCGGCAATTATTTACTGTAGTACTAGAAAGTGACGTTTGATTTTTTTATTGCCTACTATATCACCACAGAATTACATGGGTCGTTACGTATCGCTTTAGATAAATTGTAGAAGTTCATTGGTCTCGTGTTTTGGATTTCATCAAGGAATGAAAAAGAAAAGAAACAAACGGAATGATCAACATTCGCTTCTTTCACATAACACAGAAATAAATAAAAACTTGGACCAAGTTCGTTCCTGGAACCGGCAATTTGATCCTCAATTAAACCAATTTCCTCCGATATCATTCCAGTTCGTTTTGCCGGTCACTTTTGACCCCGGGGCACGAGCATTAGAGACCCGAAACGATTTAAAGCCTCCTAACCCCTATTAAACTTAAATATGCCCTTAAACCTAATTGGTACCGTCCTGGCAAGGTTACTTCGAAACTGACTTATTGATCGTTTTAAATAATTATAAAAGTTCGCTAGGTAGACGTCAATTTACATAAAAATAAATTCACAGGGCAGGCATTAAAGGCTAACGTGAAAGGAGCAACATGACTCCTGCAAATTGACCTGTCCTTCAACGCGAGCGGCGGGCGCCGAGCGCTGTCGCTGCCGCTAAATAATTCCGTTCCCATGAGCTAGCTACTAGCTATCTCACTTTAATTATTCATAGGCTTTTTTGTACGCCATCGCTTTTTACCGCTCGACGGCTGTCCGCTTATTTTCTCGTAGCTATATAAAATTAAAAAATAAAAATAATCGAGCTCCGGCGCAATTTAAAAAAGGAATACGTCGGATGACACGGATCGAACTCCGGGCAAATGTCGCGCGGTAAAAAGTGGTCGAGCGTGAAGATGTTCGGAGGGCGAGCGGGGGCGGCGGGGCGGGGGCGCAGGACGTCACGTAGGCGGCTCGCTTTTTGTCAACGTTCCCGCGGAGATGACAGGTCGCTGGACGCTGCGCCCGCGACCCGAGAGATCGGTAACGAATCGTTTTGATACTTGCGATTCGCATCGCCGCTTTGTCACACGAGTGTCTACTTACCGTGAAAACGTTTCTGGTCTTTTGCCATGTAAACAAATGGCAAATTCTTGGAAGCCCCGTTGAACAAGAAAATCGTAGCAAATTGCAGTAAAATGCGTACAATACTTCTCGATTGTCTCGGAGGTAGAAAATTTATTGAATAGAGTAAATTTTCCCAAATCCCCTTTTTAATATATTATCAAGTATTCCTTAATATCATTCAGTATAAAATTAATTTCGAGATAAAAAGCCAGTTCCAAGAGGCGTCGGTCGCGCTGTGCCGCTGCGTGACACGGCGACAGGTGCGCCGGCTTCAACCGGTCACTAATAAACTCTTAAACTCCGTAGAGCTTCCCACAACCTGCCGAACGAACTTAGACTTTTTTTATCGACGACCATTTGCTTTGCAAATTATGGTACGAAAACATTCGCCAAGTTGGGTCTTCTTTTTTATTCGTAAATAATGATTTTTTGTCTGCAGACTTGTACTTGACAGTATCTTGATTTAAAGTATACTGGAAACAGATTTTGTATCTTTATGGTCTAATCATCATTAATAGGACTGTGTACTGTGTTTATGTTACTAACGATTTGCCCTCTTTTCAGAATTTCCTCGAGCAGAGAATCGACGGAGCGGGTCTGCCGCTGCTCACAGAGGAGCACCTCACGGGCATGCTGCAAATGAAGTTGGGTCCGGCGCTGAAACTGCGAGCGGTCGTCGCGCGGAGACTGGAACCCTGCGCCCAGTGCCAGGCGACCACGACCGCCGCCGCGACCACGAACGCGACCACGGCCGCGGCCACGACCAACGCGCCCAAAGTCAACGGCACATCACTAAAGTCCGAGCCCAGAAGCAACACCACAAGCCCCAGTTAGAATTACGTAACGTTTCATTAATTAGACTGAGTTAACGGGCAATTTAAGTTTTACGTGGCGAAGGTTGTATTTGTATAATTTAGGTTCTCTCTTTTTTTAATTTTACGTGGACTTTAAATTGTATTGCGTTAACTGTTTTACGAACTTTGTTATCAAACGCGGTAGCTCGCTGGTATTTAGAATGGAATTGTAAACCTGAATTAATTCATTGATTTTAGTAGTTTTTCCATCTGCTACGAAAGTTAACTATTCATTCTATGTAATAGCGAGCTACTGCTGAATTAAACTTATATAGTTAAACCCATACATGTAATATATACATATGTAGCGTTAATTAGCCACATTATTAGATTAAAACTTTTCGAGCTTATAAACATGATTCGGAAGTTCGCTAAATTGGTAGAAAATAAATGTTCCCTTGTACTAATTTACTACGTTGTTCAATGTCAGTTGAAAACTATTTTGAGAGGTGGTTTTTCTTCTTTAGCTGTAAAACCGTTACTAAATTTAGTCATTCAG
>DVWF01000134.1:0-10338 GCA_018234925.1 Junonia litoralis
CACTTACTTACGGACTGATCTTCCAAATTCAAACATAAATAGAAAAAATTGGCTTGGTGCGAATGTACCTAGTGACAAAATAACTTTTGATAGTTTTGAGAAAAAAAGACGTGTTCCTTTTGTGATTTATGCAGATTTTGAAGCATTTCTCATACCGATTCAATCTTGTTCTAATGATCCTTCTATATCCTCTACTTCTAATGTTCAGCAACATGATGTGTACAGTTTTGGTTATTATGTAAAATGCTCATATGATGACAAACTGTCAAAATACGTGACTTACACAGGAAAAGATTGCGCTCAAGTATTTTTAAACAAAATAAAAGCAGACATTGAAATGATAAGTAAAGCCAATAGTTTTCCAAAATGTTCTCAACCTTTAACTGAAGAGTATAAAAAAAAATTAATTCGGGAAGTCTCTGTATGTTACATTTGTGAGAAGGGACTCCATTCTGAGCATTTCTTTGACTTTGATTGGCACACAGGTATTTTTAGAGGTGTGTGTCATGAAATGTGTAGTAAGAAGTTTAATACCGATTCATTTGTACCAATAATGCTTCATAATCTTAGCAATTATGATGCACATTTCATTGTGCATGCATTGAATTTTACCGAAGGCGAGATTCAAATCATTCCTCAAAATAAAGAAAAATATATATCATTTTCGAAAACAATGTACGTTAAAGGTAAAAATATAAAACTGCGATTTATTGATTCATTTAAATTTTTATCCTGTAGTCTTGAATCATTAGCTAAAAATTTAAATAACGATCAATTTCATGAAATGAAAAAGGAATACCCTTCTGAGAGTGACTTTACATTGCTCAAAAGGAAAGGCGTATATCCATACGAATACATGACCGGTTTTGATTCCCTGAAATTGACATCTTTACCACCTATAGATTTTTTTTATAGTTCTCTAACAGGTCAAAATATTTCTAGTGAAGACTATAGTCATGCACAAAAAGTGTGGTCAAATTTTCATTGTAAAACCATGGCTGACTATTCAGATCTATATCTAAAAACAGACGTTTTATTGTTAAGCGATATATTTGAAAATTTTAGACACGTTTGTATGGAAACTTACCATTTAGACCCTGCTCATTACTACACTGCCCCTGGTTTAAGTTGGGATGCTATGTTAAAGCATACCCAAATTGAGCTTGAACTTTTGAGTGATTTTGATAAAATTGCGTTCATAAAATCGGGTATCAGAGGGGGTATTTCACAATGTAGTAATCGTTACGCTATGGCAAATAATCCGTATATGGAAAATTTTGATGAAAAAAACCCAATTTCTTATTTGATGTATCTAGACGCTAATAATTTATATGGATGGGCTATGTCTCAATATTTACCATTGTCAGGTTTTGAGTGGGAAGATCCTTATGTGAATTATAATGTACCAACCACTTCAGATGTAGGATATATTTTAGAGGTCGATTTGGAATATCCTGCAACTTTACATGATAGTCATTCCGATTTTCCATTGTGTCCGGAAAATATTTGTTTAGGTGATAGTAAAAATAGCAAATTAGTGCCAAATTTAAATAATAAAAAAAAGTATATTATACACTATAGAAATCTTTTACAATGCGAAAAGTTGGGTATGCGAGTTGAAAAAGTTCACAGAGTATTAAAATTCAAACAAAGCCCATGGTTAATGAAATATATAGATTTAAATACTCAACTGCGCACAGCTGCAAAATCGGACTTTGAAAAAGATTTCTATAAATTGATGAATAATTCTATTTTTGGAAAGACTATGGAAAACATTGAGAAGCGTGTTAACGTTAAATTGGTAACGCATTGGGAAAATAACGGTAAAGTAATGGGCGCGCAATCTCTTATCGCTCGTCCTGAATTCCATAGTCTTTCAATCTTCTCAGAAAATTTGATAGCAGTTCAATTACGCAAAACTAAATTATTTTATAACAAACCAATATATTTAGGTTTTAGTATATTGGATATATCTAAAACATTAATGTATAGCTTTCACTATGACTATATGAAAAATAAATTCCAAAATTCAAAATTGATGTATACTGATACTGATAGTTTGGTCTATCAAATATTTTGCGAAGATTTTTACAAAGAGATAAAAGAAGATTTAATTACTTACTTTGATACTTCGGATTATCCTAATGAAAATATTTATAACTTTCCACAATTAAATAAAAAGAAATTAGGACTGTTCAAAGACGAACACAATGGAAAAATTTTTACGGAGTTTGTAGGACTACGATCAAAAATGTATGCTATGAAAGTAGATAATAAAACTATAACAAAAGCAAAGGGGGTCAACAAAAGTGTCACAAAACATTTAAGTATGAATAATTATAAGTCCTGCTTATTTAATAAAAATATACAACATGCAGAAATGCTTCGTTTTAGAAGCATTAAACATATTATTTTTACCCAAAAAATTAACAAAATTTGTTTATCGTATAACGATACAAAACGGCATATTTTGAGTAACTCTACGGACACTTTAGCATGGGGTCATTATAAATTAAGAGAAAATAAATAAACTTAAATGAGATTAGATATAATAATTTTGTTAAATTTTTAGTGATTGAAAGTTGTAAAATTAAATATAATTTGTGTTAAATTTATGTAACATTTTTTGTTAAATATTTTAAAATAGAATGTCACTGTATTATATTTTTTATAACGTAATAATTTTGTTAAATGTTTAGTAATAGAAGGTGGTAAAATTAAATGTAATTAGTGTTAAATTTATGTAATTTTTTTTTGTTACATATTTTGAAATAGAATATTTTTTGTTAAATATTTTAAAATAGAATATCAGTGTATAATATTTTTATAATGTAATAATTTTGTTAAATGTTTAGTAATAGAAGGTTGTAAAATTAAATAAAATGTAATTTGTGTTAAATTTATGTATTTTTTTGTTAAATATTTTGAAATAGAATGTCACTGTATAATATTTTGTAATGTAATGTTGAAATTGAAATAAATGATATATATTAGCGATAGTTGTAATTATTGTACATTTCGTAATCTAAGTTTGTAAAGAATACACGTTCTCATATATAAAAAAAATATGTTTCATTTCGAGCATCCATTCACTGCTATTGTTGCTGGTCCAAGTGGCTGTGGAAAATCAAATTTTGTTTGTAAATTTATAAAATATATGACTAAAATTTGCAACGTACATTTTAATCAAATTCTGTGGTGTTATGATGAAATGCAACCACTCTACAATATAAATGAAGTTCGATACTACCAAGGTATTCCTGATTTGACTATGTTTGATGGAAGTGTACCTCAACTAATAATAATTGATGATTTAATGAGAGAGTCTGACGGACGTATTGTAGATATTTTTACCAAAGGAAGCCATCATCGAAATTTGAGTGTTTTTTATATAACACAAAACCTATTCCATCAGGGAAAAGGGCAACGTGATATTTCTTTAAATTCAAGTTATATTATTTATTTTAAAAATCCTAGAGATAAAACACAAATTCGTTATTTAGCCCGACAACTTGTACCAGAAAATTCCAAATTTGTTGAAGATGCTTACAAAGATGCAACAAAAAATCCATATGGATATTTAATGATCGACTTAAAGCAAAATACTGAAGATAAATTTCGCTTCAAAACTACTGTATTCCCAGAAAATTATACAGTCTGTTACATTCCAAAGAAAAGGTATAAATAAGACGGACAGATCGAAAAAATTACATTGTTAAATGATGCCACCGAGAGTGCACACGCATAAAGACTTTCTTCAAGCATTACATGTACTTAAACCAAAATTTAGAAAAGCATTATTGAAGGCTAGTAATGAAGAAGAAATAAATTGTATTTGCGAATGCATTTATAACGTTTTGCAAGGTAAAGTTCCAATCAAAGAAAAAGAAAAAAGTAAATTAAATAATTACAAACGTGTGCTAAGAAAAATTATTTCAAAGGGTGGGAATAAAATACGCAAACATATAATAATACAAAAAGGTGGAGCTTTTTTACCTATAATTCTTGGGTCTGTATTGAGTGCATTACTTAATTCTCTAAATACATAAACGCAGCATAAGTTTTACGATGGATAGCGCTAAGAAAATGATTTTAATTGAACCTGAGTTAATAGAGAAATTAAAATCCGCTAACACGACTAAAGGTGATACGACTAATTTATCAAGACTGGATGAAGATATGAACAAAGTTTTAAATACTAAAATTGACGATCGTGAAAAATGGTCTCTTTATTTGCAAACTCTACAGAGATATTTGTATTTCGTTGGGAAAGATCGGAAACCTTTTGAGATACCTATATTATCTAAAAATGAAACAGCAACCAATATAAGTGAATTTGAGAACAAAGAAGAGCCAGTAATAAAAGAAGATTTCAAAGCAGCGGACGGCTTAGTAATACCGAGCAATAATACATATTCCAAATCACAACTTATTCAACAGCTACCAAAGACATACAAAGTAAAAGGTGAGCTTTTATTGAACATCTTGGCAAATAACAAAGATAAAGTTTATTGGGATGAAACAGGAACTGTGTATATCAATAATAGAGAAATTCATAAAAGTAATATAGTGGATCTTTTCAATGACATCATAAGACCTTTAAAAAATTCATCACCCCATGGATGGGCGGAGTTTACAGCATTGTTAAAGGATTTAAAAGTACCCACAAATTGTATTGGTAATTCGAGAAGGGCAGTTTACATCGATGTATTGACTAATTCAGCTAAAAGAAAGCAATTAGAAAAAGAAAATTCTGAAAAGGAACCTGAGTTTTCGACTCCTTTAAAAAGTGAGTCTACAGGTAAAAAAAATACTAAAAAAAAAATAGATTGGAGTAGATGGACCCCCTATTAGAAATTCATAACATTTATTATGATGTTTCGCATCCTGCTGGTTATGGGAGTTTATACAAACTTACAGATGCAATGAAAACTAAAATGTCACAACAAGAAATAAAAAAGTGGTTAGAGGCACAAGAGACATATACACTTCACAAACCGGTGCAGCGTCATTTTCCAAGAAATAAATATATTTTATCGAACTTTAATGAACTTTGGCAAGCTGATTTAAGTGATATGCATACTTATAGTGAATATAACGATGGTTATAAATATATTCTGTGTGTTATTGATGTCTTCAGCAAATATGCGTTTGCAAGAGTCATGAAAAAGAAAGATTCAGAAACTATTAAAGAATGTTTTACAAGCATATTTTCTGAAGCAAAAGCGGCTCCAAGACATTTGCAATCTGACAAAGGAACAGAATTTATTTCAAAAAATGTTAGATTATTTTTAAAAAACTTTAATATTAATTATTACACAACTAATAATCCTGATATAAAAGCAAGTATAGTAGAGAGATTTCAGCGGACTCTAAAAATGAAAATGTGGAGATATTTTACACATAAAAATACGTATCGTTATGTAGATATTTTACAAGATTTAATCCACTCTTACAATAATAGCTTTCACCGAAGTATAAAAATGCGTCCTTGTGATGTTAATATAAATAATATTATGACAGTTTGGCGTAACTTGTATGGTAAAAATGAAAGTAAAGTAAGTGGTACAACTTTTAAACCTAAATTCAAAACTGGAGAATATGTGAGGATAACCAAATACAAACACATTTTTCAAAAAGGTTACGAAACAAACTGGAGTGATGAAATATTTATTATCACTTCTATTATAGAAAGATCTCCTTGGGTGGTGTACACTTTGAAAGATTTGCAAAATGAACCAATCACTGGAACATTCTATGAAAAAGAACTTCAAAGAGTCAAGTATGATTCAACAAAGGAGTACAAAATAGATAAAATAATACGTACTCGTTTTTCTGGGGCCAGAAAAGAATTGTTCGTCAAGTGGAAAGGTTATCCAAGTAAATTTAACAGTTGGATTTTAGCATCGAGTATAAAAAACAATGAATAGTGAAAACTTTTACCTTACTTTACCTAGTAATAGTTCTGCTTTATATTTTCCTAATAACAAGACCACAAATTTTTCAACCAAGTTACCGAAACCTATAAAGTTAGAAGGGGAATGGTTTGTGGGAATAGTTGAATTTCAATATCCATGTACTATGTTCACTGTTCAGGAAAATAATAATGTTATGTACATATCAAAACGGATGGTAACTCCTATTGATTCGCAATCATCTACAGTTTTTTACAAAAGTCACATACCACCCTCCAATTACGAAGATATCGAAGACGTTATTTCAGCACTGAACTCAAGAGAATCTTTTAAATTGAGACAAGACAAAATATCAAAATTAGTTAGCCTCACTGGGGATATAAGTAATTTGATTTCATTAAGGTTTTCTTCTAAATTGAGCTTGCAGCTTGGATTTTCACCGAACACAGATATAGCAACAAGGAAAACCGGTAAATATCCAGCTAACTTATATCTCGGTCTACCTTCCCAATTATACATATATTGTGATATTGTGGAACCCCAAATGGTTGGAGATGTGATGTGTCCTTTATTAAGAATAGTAACATTAGATCCAGTTAAATACATGTATGGATCAAATAAAATGCACGTTTTTTCTCCACCTCACTATATTCCTGTCATGCGCAGAGAGTTTGATACAATTGAAATAGATATAAGGGCAAACACCGGAGAAAATATACCATTCCAATTTGGAACGAGCTGCGTCAAACTACATTTTATATGTAAATAATAATAATAAAAAAATAAACTAGAAATGTACTATTCGAAGCATAATCATGGAATTTGTCCATACCATCACTACTATACTAATCAAGCAGGAACTGGTATTGGAGTCATTTACAAAGGTATACCACATCAACGAGGTCACGGTATAGGAAGTTTTTTAGGAGGATTGTTCCGTTCAGTTTTACCCCTACTATCAAGTGGTGCAAAGGTTGTAGGTAAAGAGGCATTGAACGCAGGTGTAGGACTTTTAACAGATATGGTAAATGCTAGACCTATGAAAGAATCAGTCACAAATCGTTTTAAAGAAGCCACTTCAAATTTAAAAAGAAAAGCTGATGACAAAGTAGATAGGGTAATGAGTGGTTCTGGGTATAAAAATAGAAAGCAGAGCTTAAGAAGCATCATTCAAGCACAGAAATTGAAGGAGAAAACAGTAAAAAAAATAAATAAAAAGAATAAGAAAATACATCATCAAGACATTTTTTCATAAAATAAGAAATGTCTTTTATCCATAATCATTCATGTGAGTGTGCTAAGTCAGAACTGGATTTATTTGCTTTACCATCAACTCAAACGAGTATAGAAAGTGGACAATGGATTCATTATAAGCCTATATCATCCTTAAGTGACGATGGACCAATCGAATTTCAAGTTCCTGGGTCTGGAGATGACTACATCGACTTATCACATACATTACTTCAAATAAAAGCTAAAATATTAAATCAAGATATGTCTGCTTTGAACTCTGAAACAACAGCAGTCGCACCAGTTAATAACTGGCTTCATTCGTTATTTAGTCAATTAGATATATATTTAAATCAAAAACTTATATCACCACCAAATAATACGTATGGATACCGCGCTTATATTGAAACTCTATTAAATTATGCTCCACATGCTAAAGAATCACATCTTACATGTGGGATGTGGTATGAAGACACTGCAGGAAAAATGAATAATGCTGATGATGCGAATAAGGGATTCACCGCGAGATTAAAATATGTAAAGGATAGCAAAGAGGTGGAAATGATCGGACATTTACATGCAGATATTTTTAATCAGGATAAGTTCTTGATAAATGGTGTTGAAATGCGTGTTAAAATCGTTCGTTCAAGAGAATCTTTCCATTTGATGGCTGCATCTAATGACATAAAAGTAAAAGTATCTATAACTGATGCCACTCTTTTGATCCGTAAAGCTAAAATAAGTCCAAGTGTACTGCTTGCTCACCAAAAAGTTTTAGCTACTACAACCGCGAAATATCCAATTACGCGAGCAGAAGTTAAAGTTTTAACTATACCCTCCGGAATACAGGGTAAAACACTTGATAATATCTTTTTAGGACAGTTGCCTAAACGTTGTATTATAGGATTCGTTAACAATACTGCTTTCAATGGTACTTTTACTAAAAATCCTTTCGATTTTGATAACTATGGTATAAACACCTTCAGTTTATATATTGATGGTATGCAAATTCCTTCCAAAGCGTTACAACCACAATTTAGTAGTGGATTACATACTGCGATGTTCCACACATTGTTCACTGGAACTGGTATTCACTTTTTAAATGAAGGTAACGGTATAAATAAAGATAGATATTCCAAAGGTTACTGTCTAGTGGCTTTTGATTTAACTCCAGATTTATCTGCTAGCTCAAATTCACATTGGAACTTAATTAAACATGGAAGTGTACGGATGGAAGTTAGGTTTGAGAACGCTCTTACTGATACTATCAATTGTATTGTGTATGCAGAATTTGATAATCTAATTGAAATCGATAGAAATAGAAATGTAACTGTAGATTTTAGTAGTTGAAAAAGGAAAAAATGTAATATAAGCAATTGTGTTTTGTTATTTTGTTATATTGTTTTGTATCTGCATATAAAGTAGACATAACTATAAAAATGAATACTTTTGAAATTAGTCATAATTTAAAAAAAATAAATCATTCCTTTATTTATAATGTGTTTGCTGCTAACCGATTACCAATATACATATCGACCCCCGTTTATTTAATCAGTAACTTAGATCCTGATACGAAAACTGGATCACATTGGATAGCTATTTACATAAGTTCAGATGGTGAAGGAGAATACTTCGACACTTTTGGTCGAAAGCCAGAAGGATATCATTTATCATTTCTTAAACGCAATACAAAAAGGTGGATCTATAATCATAAAATTATTCAAAATGTTATGTCTTCTGTTTGTGGAGAATATTGTCTTGTATTTTTATATTTAAGATATAGAGGTATGTCTTTAAGGAATATTGTTCAAGTGTTTACTGAAGATACAATTTATAACGATAGTTTATTAAGAAAAATGTTTAAGTATTTTTTTATGTAAGCAAAATGTATAAGTTTTAGGGATCCAAATAAAACAATTAAAAAACTTTTTGACTTTTATTTATTAATAATCTTCACCTCGTGCTTTACACATTATTTGTGATTGTATGTATATTTTTTACAATCTGTTGAATTGGATATTTCCTTAGCTATGCTATACACAAGTCCACGAATTCGTTGATGATGGTTATTGTTAGACTTATTGGTGTAGTACTTGACTCGCACGTCAGGATATTTCCAATGTTCCGTTGGATTGATGCTTGCCAATTTTTTAATATCGTAAATTTCAATTTTTATTAAATGTGTTGCATTTGCTCCATCATCTGCATTCGTTGACACATAGGACATTGCATCACCCTTCGATCTTCCGACATTTGACGAACGCAGTTTCATTTTTTTCTTCTTCGGCATTTCAAAGAACTCGTCCAGAGATGATTCCTCAGCCGTCCTTTTGATTGAGATCGGAGGCAGCGAATTATCATCTTCGGATAGGGGATAGTAGTACTGTTTGTAAGTGTTCTCTTCAATATCCACGTCTTGGTTTTTCATACAGCATGCTAGCTGTAACAATAGTAACAATGTATGAATATCGAAATAAAACACAACACATTGACTAGAAACTTGCAAAAATAGTACGTTTATAGAAAATACAAAAAATAATATAATCCCAAATAAAAAAATTAAAAATAAAAAAAATACTCACATCCATGATCCTTACAAATAGAAGAGTGTAGAGCACGAGGTGTAGATCAGCGAACACTGCTATTTAGACTCGAAGCACAAGTTATGAAGAAACTTTTGGCCAGTATGCATTTTATACCATTTTAACACATTAAAAACACATTAGATAAAACAAATAATAGTAATGTTAAACAAATAAAATTAAAATGACATTAGATAAAACTAAGAATAGTAATGTTAAACAAATAAAATGACATTAGATAAAACTAGTACTCGGAATTAGCAATTAAAATCACATTAGATAAAACTAATAATAGTAATGTTAAACAAATAAAATGAAAAACACATTAGATAAAACTAGTAGTACTCGTAGTTAGCAAATAACGTCGAAATTGAACGACGGAGGTGATTAGTAACGAGCGTGATGTTAATTAGGGTTTTGCTAATCACCTAGGGAAGTATGTTTAAGATGTGTAGAATTGCAACGAAGCGAGATAACGCTCTGGGACCTAGCGCAATCGTCTCAAGTGGGGGGTAAAACCCCCAATTTGACACCAAACTTTTTTTTTTTTTTTTTTTTTTTTTTTTTTTTTTTTTTTTTTTTTTTTTTTTTTTTTTTTTTTTTTTTTTTTT